>SBJP01000177.1:0-23318 GCA_014805705.1 Cucumispora dikerogammari | reverse complement strand
AATTATTTTATATTTCGGAATAAATTATTTTATATTTCGGAATAAATTATTTTATATTTCGGAATAAATTATTTTATATTTCGGAATAACTCTGTAATATAGTGACTAAAATCCGTTTACACGAGCCTTATCTTTAATACGTCATTTAAACTTGAGAGTAACAGTTATTAAAACAGATTTAAAACTTGTAAGTCTTTTATTTCATATAAATTTGAAAATAACATGTCGATTATTTTATAAAAACTGATCAATTAAATCAGGTTTTTCTACGCCTTAGAAGCTGTAGTCATTATATATATAATAAGCAATTCTTTTGTTTATTTTTATATATACTATCTTCAATCTTTTTTGTTCAAAAGAAAACTTTAAGAGAAAGACATTTAGAAAGAAATTAGTAGTTTTATTTAGCTTTTGATAAAAAACATTTTTGTTCAGTTCGAATTGAAAACTGCCATAATTGATATAAAAACAGTATATTATGTTTGCGTTACGTTAGCGTGACTAGACCAATGTAATTAATAAATATACAAGCTTGTTTTTATAGACTAGAAAAAGCGAAAATATTATAAAGCAAACATTATTATTCAATATTCTCTTAAATTGATGTAAGCACCTTTTAATGATAATATGACGATATTAAAACGAATTGATATCTCTTATTCATCGTTTATTTTGATAAAAAAAACACTAAAGAAATTCAAAAAAAAATAACAAAAACGATTCATTTTGTGATGCTTTTCTAATATTTCACTCTACCCAGTTTTCATTAAAAACAAATTCATTTTTAGTTAATATTACGTTCTTATATTAGCTAAATAAGTGGATGTAAGAAATTTTGAATTACAAATCAGTTTGTCTAAATAAAAAAAACGCCTCGCGGAAATTTGATAAAATAAAAAATTAAAGCTTGTTTTTTGTTTTTTGATAAATATTCAAAAAACTCTTTTTGTGTATAAAAAAATCGGTTTGTAACGAGTAGTCTAATATTATTCTTTTTTTTTTGCAAGTTTTTTTTAAATAAACTTGCTCTTTTTGAATCGAGTTATTTAAATTATATTTCTTTTCCCACTCTGCTATACTGTATATTAATATTACTAAACCCATAATCGACACTAAGAAACTGAATGCCCCATTAAATAACTTATATCATCTTTTTACACTATTAGACGTTTTGAACTCGGTTTTTTAGAGTCCCCGAATAACAAGGCCCGTTTTTGAAGATAATATATTGGTGTTCGGTTTTGTTTGTTGGGGTCGTATTTACTAAATAACTTTTTATAAAACATTAAACAAACTCATTTAGTTTTGAATTCTTTATGCTCTTATTTTAGTTTTTATTAATTCAAAAACGTTTGATAGTCGTTCCAGTGTAAAAGGGGAGTTGCGATGAGTTTTTTATTTTATTCAATAATATTGGATCGTTTTTATATCTACTAAATAGCCCCAGATTTACTATATGTCTGTAAATCAATTGTGCGGGATGAAACAAGCAGAAATAACATTCTGCTATAAAAAACATTAGTAAAGATGTTATAAGGTCTTTTTCAAAAACTGATATTATTACGGGCGGGTTTGTTTTGACGACTGTCTTGGCCCTTTTATGCTCACCTATGTTTTTGATCAAAATAAAAAAAAAGATTTATTTTTTTAATTAGTTTTTTTCCAAATTTTATTTTAAAAAAAAGATAAATTAAAACTAAAAGATTCAAAACACTTTCGATATTTTTTGAAATCGATTTCGTGAACTCATTGTTTTTTGAAACATGTTTTGATTTATAAAGCCTGACAAAAAACATAAAAATTTTATCACATTTGTCCCAAAAATAAAGATTCTCTTTTCTTATATCATTTTTTGCATATAATTTGAATCTTCTGTGTTTTTTATTTTTTTTCTGTCGATCGTATGTAAATCACTATTTGTTTGAGCACTTTCTCTGACTTTTTTCTCATTATCAAAAAATATATTGATGATGCACACGCTGAAGATCATATATTAAGTAAACCAAAATTTCTGACCTGGACTCTAACGATTTTTTAGTTTCTTAGTATCAAAACAAAAAAAGTAGAAGAAAATATATCTGTTGTAAAGAAGTTGGTGTTTAATATAGTTGTCAACTTTATTTATTCTTTTTTTATTTCACTTCTAAAAAAAACAATAGCGAAACATTTGATCAAATCGACAAATCTTGCATAGGCTTTTATATTACTGTTTATCATGTTTTGTCTTTCAATTTTTTTAGTTAAAAATCTCAGTTTATCGCTTTTTTCAAAATTGATAAAAGTAAAGCTAAACACAACATTTTTTCTATTGTTTCAGATAAGAGTATTTATACTGTGTTTTTTATGACAAATATAAACATGCTTTTCAGAGCTTTTTCTAATTTCGTTATACTCTTTATGCTGCTCGCGATTTGAGCATAATAAACAGCACGCGTATACACCTAAAAAACCCAGCTCGAGCATAAAACCTTTTGAAATATAATAGTTGTTCACACATATTTTATTATTTTTGTTTATAAGATTGTTCATACGGCCTTTATCAGTTGTTTTAACAGATACTTACACACCGCTATATATATAAATACGACAACAAAAGCTATTATAGAATCTAATAAAATACAAACCCCACTGTCTATTTTGATTTGATTCATGTAATTATGGGTTTTAAATGAACAATTTCTAAATTCCACACCTTTCGTATATCGATAACTTCTGACTGAGGCTTTAAATCGAATCAAACATTAATCTTAAGCTAAAAGCCTAAATAAACAATCAAAATTTAATTAAAAAGACACTTGTAATGTAAAAAACAGATTAGCTTTTTTTTCAAATCATAGATTCTGTAAACAGAAACAAAATTTATTTTCAAAAACAATGGAATTTTAAAGAAAAACTTTAAATGAAAAAAAAATGTTAAAAAAAGTTGAAAATATACACACGCAAAAACAAAAGAGTGCCAATAAATATGTCTTCATTGAGCAAATGTGAGAAGAAACAACAGAGTGTCAAAAAAAGACGCTGGTTCATCTAAAATCAAAGCGCCGTTTTAGTAGTTCTACTGATTATACACCAATAGTCACACAATTTACTTCACTAAAAAAACATAAAAAAGAATACGAGATTGAAATTAAGCTTATAAATATTATAACTGACATATTTAAACACTAAACCAAAAAAATCAAAAAATCAAAAATATTAGGCCCAATCGAAATCGTCGAAGTAGATGAGGTCGCATCAAATACTACCAAATACAAACAGGCAGAAAATATAACAAAACTAGTGTATTGGAGAAATATGTAGACTAAAAAAAAGGCTTTCTACAAAGCTTTTACATAGAAAAACACATAAAATAGTAAACACAGTAATACATAAAAAGTAGAAATCAACACAAAACTATTATGACTTATACGTGTTTGATTAAAAAACCTAAAAAAGTTAAGACTTATACGTCACACAGAAGCCATAAAATAAACTTAATAAACATCGAAAACTCAAATATTAACACACAAAACATAGAGATTATACTTGAGATATTTTAAAAAACATGTAAAAGCAAGAAGCTCAAGAACAAAAAATGTTTAAACTGTTTTGTCGCTTTTTATGTTTTATTAAGATTCGCAAAAAAAGATTTTTAGAAAGTTTTCTTAGGCATACCACATTTAAGACTTTTTAAATAAACAATTTAATCAAAAAATTACTTTTTTTTATCACAAAAACACCGATTGTTTAAAAGTCTTCTTTATCGAATTTATATATGAGCTTGTTTTATTTTAGATTTTTCAATATTTCTAGATTTTCTTAGTGTATATTTTTTAATGCCACTCACGTTAAAGTGTGTATTGATCTCTATGAATCTTTTATAACCTTAGAGTTTCGAAACAAATACTTGCTTAAGAAACATCTTTTTAGATTCTCAATATAATTTTATTTTCGAAAAACTACAAACATCTATGTATTCTACATAAGCCATATTTTTTTTAGTTTATATTCGTTATCTAACGTTATTTTTTTTGCATATCTGTAGTCTAGTGTGAAATGTATGGCTTTTCTTTTCTAAAACAATTATTAATATATTTAATAAGAAAACTATAAAAAACGTTATTAAATAATACGGATCAAGTTCCTTTTTTTACCCCCAATTGAGATAAAAAAGAGACTTGATACCAAAATAGAGGTAAAAAAGGAACTTGATGCCAAATAGAGATAAAAAAAGGACTTGATGCCAAAATGGGGGTAAAAAAGGGACTTGATGCTTAGGGTGTTAAATTTTGATCTTGATTTCTAAAAACATTAAAAAGGCTGTTTTGAATACAGAGAGTGTTAAAATATAAATTGTTTTTTTCGTTTCGTTTGTTAGTGCGTTTCGTTTGTTCGAAAATAAATTTTGGACCTGTTGCCGAAAGTAGGTCTATTTGAGACCTGATATCAAAATAGGGATAAATTTAGGACTTGGTGTCAATTAGGGGTAAACTTTGGACTTGATGCCAACATAGAGATAAATTTGGGACTCATGTCAACATAGGGACAAATTTTGGACTTGATACCAAAATAGAAGTAAAAAAAGGACATGATGCCAAATAAGAGTAAAAAGAGACTTGATCCAATAATACTTAAAAATATTTACTCTTTAAAATATCGAGAGATACTAGAAAACACAGACAGTCTCTGGAAAAAACTTTGTTTTCGATATTCTTTACTTGATACGTGCTCCAGCTCATGTGACTGACTCGTTTTTTATTTTTGTTACAGCAGTGACTAACGAAGCCAGCTCTTTTTTTTAATTCAATACTCTTTTCTTAACTATATATGCCTCTTGTGTTCAAAACTTTTATCAATTTAATTTACAGGACAGATTATTTAATATTTAACAATATATAGAGATTGTATGGAATATATTTACTTCAATTTTAATATATTTTTTTTGTTTTCTAAAATTAAAATGGTTTAAAAGAGACTTAAATCTAAACTTCAGTCTATTGAAAAAAATAATATGTGTGTTTTTATCTCAAGTTTTTATTCAAAAACCACTGACCCATTGGCCTGAAGAGCCACTACTATAATAAGATTATACAATTGTTTGATAGCAAACTCAAATTCAGCTGCCATATAACTTCTCGTTTCGTAATAGTGGCAACAACATGGCCGGCTGTCGATAAAAAACATTAACTAAATATAACTCATTTTCAGCTTTTAAAATCATTGCAGCAATATAAATATTCATTCCTACATTAGTTTTTTAAAATCTGCGTTCTTATTCAAAAGTTTTATACGCCATCAGTAGTTTTCTAAGAAATGAAGTGTTTTTTACCAAGTGACATCAAGCGAATTACAAAAAACCTTCTCGCTATAACGTCACACTTGATAAAAGATATCCCTTGCAAAATTAAATTAAAAAAAACGACAAAAAGCGATCTTAAGTGTAGTAGAATTGGCAACAAAATTGAATCAAATTAGCGTTCACCTAACGCTTTGAGTAAAATTAATAAAAAAAACACAAAAGCTATTGAGAAAACAAAAAAACTTTAGACAAAAACCTTCTATATTGTAATTTTAAACTTCTTTTTTAAAATTAGATTGAAGTTCGTAGTTTGGTTTTCAAAATTTAAGATTTAAATTTTAATGTAGATTTCTCGACTTTAGTCTGTCTTTGGTAACTCATATTTGCTGTTTTTTTTTGCAGACGTATAGTTCTTTCACACTTGAGTGTTAGTGTTTCAAATAGTTTTCTTCTATTGTGTAGCTGTTGTTATATGTCCTAATGAAAGTTATATCTTTACAACACGCCGAAAAATAAAGAACCTTTGTCTGTATAAAAACGAAAACCAGTAACTTTAAAACTATATATAACTCTTAATTTATTTATTTGTTCGATATATAAAGAGAGATTGTCTATAATTTACTTTGCGATTTATATTAAACGATATTGAAACATTTAAGATATATTTTAAAAAAATCATTTGGGAGAAGCCTTCAAATAATTTTTCTTTTTAGATTAAAGATTCAGATATAAAATACAGTAAAGTCGTTATCTTTTTCTATAATATATTTTTTAAATAGTGGATAATTAAATAATTTAAACGAGATAAAAAAGAAAATATTTTTACGCTCGTTTTTTAAAATAAAATAACAAGTTTTTTTTTAGTTTTAATCTTACTTTTTTAGTACTTGAGATTATATCTTCAACAATTTTATAATCGAGCTCGTCTTAGTTGCTAAATTTTTTAATAGTTTTTAAATCTCCTAATGTTTTTTCAAAAATATTGTTATTGATTATTTTATTGATATTAGTCCTTTTTAATTCAGAATCAATTTAGGTATCAACGTTTTTTTTTATTTGAACGTTTTAAAAGTCGAATGCTACGTTTCTAAATCATTTAATAACACGACATTTTATCTATATAGAACATCAATAAGCTTATCTTCTGTAATTTTATGCGATATTTTTAAAAAGTTAAGTTTTTTTTTCGTATTCTAATTCAAAGTTTAATTTTGAACAATTGCCCGTTTAATGAATCATGTAATTGAAACAATTAGCCATTGTTTATTTCTTTATCGTGTTTTATGCACTATCAGTAAGGTTGGCTGTATCTTTTAAATTTAGTTGTTTAGATCACTTACAGAGTTGTATTCGTTTTCAAACTTTTTAATAATTTAAGATAATTTCAAGCGAATAAAGTGAAGTTTAAAATTCTGAATATTATTTGCTCGATTTTTTGGCTGTAAACAACTTGTTGTGTTTTTTAAAAAAAAAAGTTCAATGTTGCTAAATTTTTTTAATATCGTGTGTGTTAGACAGCTGTTTAATTCCAATAAAATGTTTGTTTTAGCATTAAACAAAGCAGTTTTCAATCATGTAGTCATGAATTAAAGATGACCGAAGTTATAAGGACTTTTTCAGAATAAAAAAACGAAAGCGTTTTTTAAAAGCTGAAGTTCTTAAAGCTCCAGGTAGACTTTAAATTTGCTATAAACAAAGATTTTAAAATATTCGAACTATAAAAGTATGCGAAAAGCATTAAAGAAAAACTGTCTTTATTGTTTTTATATTTTTTAATTGCGTTTCTAGATATACTCTTTGAGGAAAACAACTTTTAAAATAAACCCGTCTCATTAAATATATATATATCATGAGACATATGTTTTTTTGTGTTTCTTTAAATAATAAACGAAAGCTTGAAAAAAAACAATTTTTTTTCATTTTTCATTTCTCTCGTAACCTTACGTCACTTATACTTATTTCTTTTTTAAATCTTAAAAAAACATTTTTTTTATTAAAAAACTGCTTTTCAACTATATTGCAAAATAATCAGCTTACGTGTATAAAACATTATCGTCGATTAAAACTTATTAATTTCGCAGGTATCTATTCATTTTAGAAGTTTGTTATTTAACTCTGAAACGAAGATATATTGTACTTTTAATACTTTTTCTACCATTCTTTTATGTTTTAAAAACAATTGGCTGTTTGCCTATAAATCCTGATTTAGAACTCTCTTATTCTTTAGATTAATTTTTGTACCAAATTTGTCTGCTAAAAATTTTGAAAACAATGTTTTGTTTTTTTATTCTTATATTCGATGATCTCATCTTTTTGTTTTACTGTTAATCTTGTATACTTTTTCATGTTTTTATTATTAAGACACAATTAAAATTTGTTAACGCATTAAAGAGTTGACATATATAATATAAAGTTTAAAAAAAAGATAGAAACTGTAATTAAAAATTTTGAGAATTATAGAAATTGACAAAAGATAAAGTTAGAAAAAAAAAGAACTTTACTATATGTCTGGGTAAACTCTTTCAAAAAAAGCGACAATTAGCCAATAATAAATAAAAATATTTTTTTTTATAGACAATCTTTTGGCTCGACATAATCTTAACTATTTATAAGATAAATTACGTACTTAAGTAAATTTGTAAATTAAAGACAATATATACTAAACAATTCAGCCAATAATGTTATTTGCCTTTTTTATAGATGTTACTATCAAGCAAAACAACACGCAATCGGATTTTATGTTAAGTTAAATTCTTATTTTTTCTACAAGCCTGCCATAGAACATCAGAAACATACACTTGAGTATATTTTAAAATATACTTCCAAGTAAAAATACGCAAGATTCTTATTTTTATAAAATTTCATCATCATGTTTTATTACACAGAGGTTTATTAAAGAGAACGAAAAAATGTATTCGTATAGAATTTTTATTTATATTAAAAGACAACAACTCATATTAAAAAAAATAGTAAGATACTATAGAGAACAGCTGGCTTTGAGACCAGTTTACAATGTACGTTTTTTTGCACTTCCTTGATTTTACCACTTTCATTTTTTCTTGATTGATTTTTACAGTTGTGTTTACAGAATAGATTTTTTTCGACGCTTTTTATGGCAGACACACCGCAAAAAAAAGTAGGGTCATGTTTTTACAGGGTAGTTTAAAACTTCAAAACTTTAAGTTGGTTTTTTGCCGTCTCTTTTAAGGTTCGGTTTTTTAGGATAGTTTTTTCAAGAACTATTTTTTTTCAAATACGTTTTCCGTTCGTTTTTTAAGGCTGTTTTCTTCTCAGATTTGCTTTTTTATGTTCGATTTTTTAGGTTAATCTTTGCAATAAAATATTAAGTGAAAGCAATAATAAACAGATATTTTTTGGTGCATGTTATGTGCTTCTTATTTTTGAATAAGGCAGCTGGGAAGTCATAACGTTCTCGTTTATTTTAGTCTTTTTAGCGACGATTATACACATTTTGTCTTTTAGAGACAACTATGAAAGACGAAAATAGACAAAAGCGAATAAAAAAACACTAATGTCAGTTTTAACTAAAATGTAAAAAAAAATTTATAAAAAGAGTAAGTCGTCAAACGATAAAAAGTCAAAAACATAATGAAAGTTGAAGCTCACACTTGAATAAAATGTCAATTTAACTTTGACGGGTGTAGCTGTCATTTGAATAAAAGTCAATTTTACTTTGAAAACTGTATTTGCTATTTGAGTAAAAAGTCAATTCTATAGCGACTATGGTATTTGTCATTGAGCTGAAAAGTCAATTATATAATGACAGCTGTAGCTTCCACTGCGCGAGCTAGCGTTAATATATTTAAATGCCTTTTGATAAATTATCTCTTGCTTTTTTTTTTAATAAAATGTAAAAAGCGAATTAAGCTCTTTCAAAAATGAATATGTGAACCGTAAATAGATGGTTATTTTTTAAGAAGACGAAGAAAAAATTCTATAAGACATACATATCTTTTCATTTAGAATGTACTCTTGCTTAAAGGCAATGTAGAAGATTACATATTTATTTAGATGAGCTTGTCTGAATATATTAATAAAATTTGAGTTTTATAATGAAATTGAACGTAATTTAGTGATGTGTCGCCGAAAATGTAAAACGTAAACCCGACTGTTTTGTTTCGTTTTCGTGAAAAAGATTCTTCTAAATGTTTCTGTTTTTATTATTTCACTCAAAACGTTTTCTGTTTTTATGATAGCCTTTCTTAGTTATTATTGGATCGCGTCTATTGAGAAAAAATAGACTTTATATTGAACAGGTGGAAAAAATAGATGAGAGTTTTACGCAGGTAAAATAGGCTTTATATTTCAAGACAGCAAAAATAGACAAAAACAGCCTGTGACAAAAAAACAGAAAGAACTATATTTTTTGCTTTGGTTTTTTCCTTGTTTCGTTTGCTTAGTCTTAAATTCTTTTTAAAAACCAGATTTGCTCTATTTCAGTTTTTTTTGTTTTCGTAGTTGTGTGCATTAAATTATGTTATTTTCGTTCATCGATAACTAAAAACGATTTCCATATTCTGTTTTTACATCCTCTTCCTTTATCTTTTTCTATAATTTCGTCTAAATTGAAGGTGTGATTCTTATATATTAGTAGAACGGCGGTCTCTCTAACTCGAGAGTTTTTGGTATGTTGTCATTGGTTATATTTCCATATTAAAATTTCGGCGAGTTCTCCATTTTGAATTTCGACGAATTGTTTCGCACTCGAAAAAATATATGTTTTTTAAATAAGAAAATCTTTGGTTTTTTAATATATTTTGAGCGACGAACGGCGTTGTATAATAATACTGAATTGGCTTTATAAGACTTCTTTTTCAAAATTAAAATGTATTTTGTTTATTGAAATTAAAAAGCAAACATGAAAAGACATTCTTGTTTGTTTAACTTCATTAACTCGACTCAAAGTTTTTAGTTTGAATTGGCTTTAAAAATTTTTAAAAAACCCAAAAAGTTGATCTTGTGAAAACACACGTATACAAGATTTCCACAAGTATTCAAAAAATGACTTTTTTCCCATATTTTTCGAAATTGAAAATGAAAAACAGTTATGTCAATATGTGAAAAAATAAAAATATATAGAAACTTAAAAAAAATAGAAAGTAGAGAAAAAAAGGAAAACAGAAAATATTTGTTCTCTCAAAAAAGACTAAAAGATTAAAAAGTGTAAAAAAAGAAAAAATATAAAAAATATAAAATACGAGAAAAAGAAGAAAGAGAGTAAATGAAAATGAAAAGCTTTAAGAAATAACTCAAAAAAAAACTGAAACGTTTACCATACAAATTAATCTACTTAAACACGGGTTTACAAATAAATATAATAAAAACAAAAATTTAAGTAAAAAATATTATAAACTTTGATCATCAAAAACTGTAATTTTATTCGTCTCTTTTTTTTTCAATAGATAAAACTTTTTTTCTGACCAACTATTACATTAATTAATAAACGCAAACATATCTGAAATTCTGAGGATCGTTCGTTGGTACTTATATGCTTTTTTATTATTATAACCTAACCCATGGGATACAGATAAAACATATATATCTCATAATAAAACCGATAAAAAAAACTTAAAAGCCACATATATTTTTCCATAACAAAACGTAAAAAACTTATGTACATATACATATGTTCTATAATAGAGATGGTCAAAAAAAACATATATAACATAGTGTACTATAATAGAAACGCGTAAAAAAAAACACATAACTATATATATGTGTTCCATAATAAAAACCTTAAAATTACTTATGATATAAAATGTTTCATAATAGAAAAAGTTATAAAAAATACGTGACCTATATGTCATTGCGCTAAAATAGTTATGTCTCTCTTCGCCAAATGAATAAACTCCCTCAAATTTTACAGCTTTTTATCAAAAACATTTTAACCTTTTGGTATATACAGGATATACATACTATACTCAAATAAAATTAAATCTTTTTTACTAAAAAGACTATGAAAAAATAATCAAAAAGCTCACCAAGAAATAAATAAAAATTTTATCAAAAAATAAGTAAAAAAAACAAATAAATTTTCGTGAAAAAAACACCCCCACGATCTCATATAAATTAATTAAATTAATTAAGTAAAAACGGTGTACTATAAAAACAAAGCAATATAAAATTATCTTTCAATTTATTAATGAAAAACGGCGTAAACACGCGTATTGGTGTCGTGAAAGCAATCGAAAACAAAACAAAACGAACAGTTTTAATAACAATATACTAGTTTAAAAAAAAAAGACATAAAGTATCTAGGCGTATTTTTTTATCTAACGGCACAATAGAGAAAAACAAAAAAAGAGTTTGTTTATTAGTTGATATTTAAACCAATTTTTGGTTAGATTTTAGTCATTTTTATTTAAATGTTTTTTTTTAATTAATTTATAATATTTTTCTTCTTATTCAATAATATAATAAGAGCAGAAACGAGAGGGGCGGGGGCATGTGTAATATAATAAGTGGACATTCGTTTTTTCTATCGATAACCGCGTATGAACCTTGTTTAACTAAACAAGCGCGCAAAGATATTAAGAGGCAACGCAATATAATCAATCTCTTTATTTTTTTCCTCTCGATTATGTTCCTTATTTGTTTAAAAATCTCTTTTGCGAATAATCATTTTCTGTTTCATTTTTATACCTATCATTACAGCCTGGGTATTTAAGTAATTTTAACGATTGTTTTTTGTCTGCATGTCAAAAGACCAATTCAAGCTTTTCAAAATTATCGATCTCTGATTCAGATGATGCATTGTGTAAAACCTCCGACGAGTTTGACAAAAATCAATTAAGGGTGTAAAATTACTAAAAAGTGGTCGAAAATACATCGAACTTCATATGAAGTTACATTTTATTGACAAGCCATATTGGTCGATAAAAAAATCTTTACCGTTTCTTAAACTTTACAATATGTATACTTTCACAACTGGTTTGCATTGATTTAGCAACTTTTTTATCGATGACTTCGATAAACTTTTTTATTTTGGAAAGCCTATCATAAACTACTTCCCTTTCACAGGGTTATGTTATATGTTATATTTGATAGTTATATTATCAAGATTAAATTAACATGATCTTTATGAATATTTTTCTTCTTTATTAATCTCGTTTTCGTTATTTTAATTTTCATAATTTTTGAGTAAAAAACTCTCAATTGCAAGATTATATCTATGACTCGCACATCCATCAATGAAATATTAATAATATCAAAGATTTTTTCATTCAGACGACAACCATTTCTTGTAATAAATGAGATAAATTTTAAAACATCATTTTGAATATTCAGAATAACCTTCATATATTAAATATGTCTTTCCGCAGTTAAGTTGGTTTTTTCGTTTAACAGAGAAAACGAAAATAAAATAGAACTAAGACACCAAAACATACAAATATATCGATATAAAACATAATCTTTTCGAATCACTAATCAAACAAAACTAGTCATATTTGGTATTACGTCTTTTATTTTTAAAACGATCTTGTACAGCATGTAGATGGTAATATTTCAACAGTATTATTTCTATTTATTGCTTTCAGTTCGATGTATTTTAAAAAAAATTTCTTCATATAGTCGAAAGGGAAAGCAGGTTTGTTATATTTAAATATATTCTCATTATTGAAACAATTTTACTTTATCGAAATATAAAAAATTTTTTTTGGTTATCTGAGGAAACCGATATCATTTCATCAATTATGGTTTTTCATGTACACGTCTAATTAAATCTTTAAGTCTTTCTTGTCGTACTGCTTCATCGTTACGTCGCATATTTTACATTTATAAATCGTGACGCCCTATTTATCGAATAAAAAACATACCTTGATAATAATAAAATATTTCATCGGCATTTTTTTTTGCTAATGATGAATATATCTAAAAAAACTTACATTAGTTTTCCAGTTCGTTTAATTATCACTTTTATTATTAATGGGGGTGCACATTAAAGCTCCTTTTCCCCTTAAATCTTCGTTATCTGTTTTTTTGAAAATATATATAGCCGTTTAAAACATATATACAACCCGAATCATATGACAGTTTTGAGTTTAACGTATTTTTACCTTAATCTATATAATAAATGATGATTTCTCTGAAAAAAATATTCATCAAGACTGCAAGTTGACGAGTGTATATTTATTTGCGTTATCTAATAAATAAATTTATGTTTTTTGTGTTGTTTTTTAATCCCTTATGACGACATATATATTGTCTTATGATTTTGATAACATTTTCTTTTATGTCTTGAAAAATGAATCAATGCACAACAACAGGTTTTTAAAAAAGCTGCATCTCAATTTTAATATTTATTCTACATTTCTGTAGCTTTAAAAACAGATAGATCTTATAACTAATGCGCTTGTTTTTTAAAAGCTACTCAATTTTCAATTAACGCTTGATATCAATTAAAATTCAAGCATACATTTGCGATTAGTACAAAGATAATAGAAATAATTTAAAACCTTGAATGATATAATTAATTTAATGTAATAAAATATTATTATACAGCGTATTTACTATCCCTGTGCAAGATGTGAGCAATACTTTGAGAAAAAGGTTTGTTAATAAGGTTATATTTTTTTTAGACGATTTTGTATATATCAAATAAAAGCTTTTGTAGAGTACAACTACATTGTTAAATCATGTGTTGTTGGTCTTAATTTCAAGAAATATTTTGACTGTCTTCGCACATCGACACAAACTTACAGTTTAGACGAAGCAGTTTAATGAAAAAAATACACATTTCATTAAATTTTTACTTATTTTTTTAAAATAAACAATCTACAAAACTGAAGCTCTGTAATAATAAACACAAAACGAAAAAAAACACGCAAAAGATTCATAATAAACTTATCAAAACATCGAATCTCCCCATGTTAACACCAAAAGAATATCATTTCATTAGTCAATCGATCGAGATAGAATGTCAAACATTAACCAATATCCCACTTTTAGAATTAATAGATAGAGACTACGGTCCTTACCAAAAAAACACAATTTTTAAAGCACCAATATATTTGGCTGTAGAACTGTTTAAAAAGGGGAATGTAAAAATTTTCATTCCATATTACTTACAGTTAGACTTTATTAAAGAGATTTATGAAAAAGAAAAAGAACAACGAGAAGTTTTTCAAATTATACATCCAAATTTCTTCGAACTTCATGCTTGTTTAATTAAATATCAAATGAATGAGGCAGAAGAAACCAGAAACATAATGAATGAATTAAGGGAATTGAGATTGCAAAAAATTAAACTGGGTCTAAAATCTTTAGACGGTAAAGCATTAATACTTGACAATCTAACTCAATATGAATTTGCTCATGTAAAACTATTTATTAAAGAATCTATGGAAAGACTTAGAAGTGTTGAAAAGATACAAAAACAATAATTATTTTAACAAAAACTTTTTTAATAATTTTTAATATACTTGAAAAGCAAAAAAAATTTTAAGTAATTTCAATATAGTTGAGCTTTAAAAAGAGTTTTTAATTAAAGTTTAGTTTAATATATTTGATAGCTATATTTTTTCTCAATTATGTTTAATTACAAAACGACTTTATACAAAACATGTTTTCTAAGGCCAAGTAATCTCCACACTCTCAGTTCTATATCTCTGAGAAATATCACACACTTCTATTTTAGTCCTTACCCCACTTTTATACATGACATATCCCGTATATGCAATCATTGCCCCATTATCCACACAAAAAGAATCATCCATATTCCCTACAACAGCATTTCTATCTCTAGCCATTAAAGAAATCATTTCTTGTAAACGTAGATTACAACCAACACCGCCAACTATCAATACCTCGGAACTTTTAAATAAAGACATGGCTCTCTCAGTAACTTCTGTTAAAGCGGCAAATAAATTTTCCTGTAAACTAAAACAAATATCATATTTTAATTCATCGGTTATTGAAAGTTTAGTAGAACTTAAAAATTTGCGTTTTATAAATTCTACAATTCCGGAACAAGAAATGTCCATTCCTTTTATTGGAACTGGTATTAAATAAAAAGTTTTACCCTTTTTTGCATATTCTTCAATATTAAAACCTGGGGATGGGGCATTGGGAATATTTAATAATCTGGCTACTCGGTCTAAACAGTTACCGACAGCTATATCTAAAGCTTCTCCCAAAACGACATACTTCCCTTTACCCCTATATTTGTCTGTAATTAAATTCGTCATAGTCGATTGGTAACAAATAATTTGTGTATTTGCCCCACTCGCATATAAAATAACCGGATTATATAATTTGGTTACGAATCTCCCCATTTCGATATGCGCTATACAATGATTTACACTTATAATATCTATATTCAGTTTTATAGCCAAAGTTCTAGCAACTATAGCACAAATATTTAAGGGACTAGCAATACCCGGCCCTCTCGTAAATGCAATCAATTTTATATCTTTTAATTGTTTATTCGATTCTTTTAGTGCTTTTTTAATTAGAGGAAGTATTTTTATCGAATGATGAACTGCAAGTTCTGATGGACGAAATCCTTCTCCCGGTAAATTGTGAAAAGTTTCTCTTAAATTACATAAGATTTCTGTGTTATCAAGAATTGATATTCCCAGTTTATTGGCACTGCCTTCTATTCCAAGTGTAATCATGGCACGGAGTTCATTTTTGTGATAAAATAAAATATTTTTGCAATTTTTTAGCAAAAACATAACTCCTTTATAATAAATTATATAGTCTAGTTTTGTTCTTCTGTACAATAGTAAATAAAAACTACAATTTCGATTATCAAATATCACAGATCCGTCTCTGGCTTAGCGTACTTTATAGTTTATTTTAATAAAACAGTATTTCATGGAAAAAAGACCGAATATAAATTTTTAGAAAAATAATGCATGTCTCTCCATAAAATAAATACGAAGAACAAAGAAGACTTAATTTCTTCAGAAAGTAGCAAAAGAACCCTAAGGAGAGAAGCAATTCCAAGTGAATCCAATAAACGTCTAATGGTAAATTCGTCTATTAGGGAAGGTATAGGAGATTTATCTGAAAACATTTCAGTTAGTGATGAAACTGCTGAAGAGGAGCAAATAGAATATCAAGTACATAAAATACATGAAATACAAAAAACGCGGCCAGAGAAGACAAAAAACTCTTCTATCGCTGAAAAAAACCTTGTTGACCAGGCCCGAACTGATTTACCAGTAGATAATAAACAGATTGACATAAATAAAAAGTTTGATGAGGTAGACACCTTTCCAGATGAAACTAAAAGAGTTAAAAAGATTGGAGCGTATGTTTTAGAAGATCTAATAGGGCGGGGTAGCTTTGGAAAAGTTTACAAATGTTCTAGAGATGGAATAATTTTTGCTTTAAAAATAGAACTTGTTGCAATTAGCTCCCATTCCCAGTTAAAAAATGAATATATGATTTATAAGAAGTTAAGGGGCATAAAAGGCGTTCCTAAGGTTTATGCTTTCGGTGAACACGAGGATTGTTATTATATGGTAATGGAGTATTTTGGTATGAATTTAGAAAGAATTCACGAATTAAGAGTTTTAAATTTTTCAACCGCTATTGTTCTAAAAATCGGACTTAAGTTATTAGAAATATTTGAAAAAATTCACTCAAAAGGAATAATAATTAGAGACATGAAACCTGATAATGTTTTAGTGGATAACAAAGATTTATATTTAATAGATTTTGGGATGAGCAAATATTTTGTAAAAGGAGGCAAACATATACCGTTAAAACTTGGAAAGGAACTGGCAGGAACTGTGAGATATGCGTCCATTAATACTCATCTCGGCATGGAGCAATCAAGAAGGGATGATTTAGAGACTATGTTATACTCATTAATATACTTGGCTAAAGACAGACTTCCGTGGATGGGAATTCCAGCTAAAAATAGGAGAGAAAAATTTGATAAAATATGTAAAAAAAAGGAGTCGACTTCGATTGAATCTTTAATTAAAGATATTCCCCATGGAAAGGTATTGGGCGATATATTAAAATATGTTCGGGGGCTGGAATTTGAAGAAAAACCGAATTATTTGAAAATAAACCTTGCGTTCAAAAAAGCACTAAGAGAAATCGGAGAAAAACAAATGGACTTCAATTTTGAATTTGAAAAAGAAAAACAAAAGGAGGAAAAAGAGGATTTTAAAAAAGGGCTTAAAAAACCTAAGGAAGGATTTTGGCAAAAATTCAAAAAAATTTTTTGTTGTTGTTTTATTAATTAAAAAAACGAGAGGTGTTTATTGTCACAAGATATTTCAACGAGAAAAGTTATTTACTAATCGGTTT
The DNA here is from genome assembly GCA_014805705.1 of Cucumispora dikerogammari. Lineage (NCBI taxonomy): Eukaryota > Fungi > Microsporidia > Cucumispora > Cucumispora dikerogammari. The sequence goes on along the minus strand of SBJP01000177.1, from coordinate 5,749 downwards.
CACTAAAAGGCGAATGGAAAAAACTAAAAATTTCACTTCCCAAACTTCCAAATACTTTTTTTAATTGTAGTTCGTCCGCTAAAAGAAGTTGTCTGAGATTTTTAAATTTTGAGAGTTTGGCTTTAATATTTTTGAATGGCAAAGAATTTATTATTTCTAACAATTTTGGATCAAAAGCGGTTTCATTGCCCAAATTTTCTTCTTTATTTATAATTTGATTATGACTTATTTGTTTTAAATATTTAATTGTCATTTGATTGTTTAAACTGTAAATAATTTTTATATTAAAAAACATAATTAAAACTAAAAATTTTTCAACAAACTCTTCCGTTTTCATCCTTTTAATTGAATAATCAAAAATGGAAAATTTTGAATTCGGGAATTCAATTAAAAGATAGCAACTTTCAAAATTATAAGCCATTCTTTTTAATTGAGAATATAGTCGCCCTTTAAGGGAAACCATTAGATCGAATATACCTTTTCTTTCAATGCAAATAGAATCATTTAAGATATAATCTCCAATTTCTAACATATTTATCTGTATTTCAAAACCTTTTTGAAAAAGATAAAATGGAAGTGTCGATTTCAACTCTCTACAGTCAATTAACACCCGTAAACCATTTAATTCTTTATTAATATTTCTTAGAGGGGGCATTTTACGATGTTCTTTGGTTAATTTTTTAAAGGCTTCTTTTTCCATTTCTAATTCATTTAAATATCGATCTTCTTCAAATGAGTTATTATAGAAAACTGTTGTCGGGTTTGTTTCTTGTCGTTTAATTAAGCGCATCGATGAAAGGCGAGATGATAACAAAATACATAAATCATATTTGGTTTCGTTATATTTGAATTCCGCGTGTGTTTTAAATATTATTTCTTTGTGTTTAGTTTTAGCTGGTGCTTTCGGTAATTGTTTGACATGGTTTTCATATGTTTGTTCGAGCGAATATTCATCGGACTGGGATATTGAGTATTCATCTTGTTGTTGCTTTGTTTGTTTATCAGAGACTCCTGTTGAGTATTCATCATATTGCTCTATCGATTGTTCATCGGGGGCTCCCGTTGAGTATTCACCTTGTTGTTTCTTTGTTTGTTTATCAGACGCTTCCGTTGAATACTCATCATGTTGCTCTATTGGTTGTTGATTCGGGGGTTCCGTTGAGTATTCACCTTGTTGTTGTTCGCCGGAATTATCTTTGTATTCCTCTAAACACGAGATATAAATGCGCTTTAAGTCTGGATTCCTTCTCTCTTGGCCGTGTTTCTCAGCTAAAACTGAAGCTACAAATGTATTATCACATAAAACCAAGATGCGCCTTTCTCTAATCTTTTTTATACCCTCAAGCCTTTCTGTTTCATTTTGCTGTCTAAATTCATTAATTATTTCTTTCAATATAAAAAGTTTTTTATTCATCTCGGATAACTCATTTACTTCAACAGATTTAATTATTTGTTGGATTATCCGCATTTCTGGCGAATTTCCCCAACTTTGTTCTTGTTTAACTTGAAAATAACAGAATCTAAAAACTTCAAAATCTATAAATAACATTTCCAAGAGCATTTGATATTTGTAAATCAACTCTGCTTCAATATAATTGAAACCAATATTCTTTAAAAAAACTACATCGGTAAATTTAAAAGAATCGAAATCAAAAACTTTACCCGTTTCTCGAATAATTTTGTTGATTATTTCCAATAAATAAAATTCAATTTCTTCTAATTTATGGTGTAACTTTAACGGAATTTCTTTAGAAACCGACACAAACTTCTTATACTCTTCATGGATTGGATTTAGAAAATAAGGGAAGAAATTTATTTCTTCGATTTTTAAAATTTCACGTAATTTATGCAAAGTAAAAAGATTATTTGCTAAAACCGAGGGTTTTTCGCTGTAGGCTTTTATAATACCTTCCTTATTTTTTGAGTTAAATATATTTATTATAAAAGATTCTTTACTTGTTGGCTTCAATTTTTCTGCATTTAAAACAATTAACGCAGTTATTTTCTCAACTTCAAGTATATTGTTTATTAAATCTGTTAACAAAGTGGTTGTGTTAAATAAATAAACACCCCCTCTTTTATAATATTCTGTTCTATGTATTGAATTTGTGGGTATTTTATTTGAATAATGGAAGTTACACTCATTTTGTAAGTTTTTAATTAAATATTGAAAATCATGAAAATTGTAATTTATTATAAATGTTAATGCAAACGGTTTTAAATAAAACTTAATTGTTCTTAATATTAAAGAATGGATGTTCAGCCCTTCGCTAAATATACTTAAAGAAGATACTGTTGATTTTTTTAATATTTCTCTTTCATATTGTAATAGGCTGGGTTTCTTTGATATCGCGTTAGTTGGTTTGCAAGCTGTATAATTGTTTTGATATTTCTTTTTTTTGGTGTTTTCTGAATATTCCTCTTGCATGTTTTTTAAGATGTATTTTAATGGAAAAGAGTGGCGATTGTGATTATATAATGTGAAAACTTGGTTATTACGCTATTATATGATATACCAAGTGGGTTATATTTTAAGTATCTGTTTCTAGTAGTGGTTTATAACAGAGCTAGGAAAAATGTAAAGTATCAGTATGAACTAGCATAAACTCAACGGAAAATGTAGAATATCAGACTGACTTAGCATAAAGCCAGTGGAAATGTAAAAAGTCAGAATATCATAGCATAATAAACTCGTGTTTTGAGCGAATATTGTTAACGGAGAGAAGCTTTATAATATATGAAACGCTGCGGGGGCTGATACATAATATTCATCAGAGCAGTGAATGATGAACAAAAGTCGTGTTTTAAATTATAATGAGTGTGAATATTGAATATATACAAAAAAAGACAATAGAAATTGACACAAGAGACGGATTATAAAAGAGATCTTATTTAACAACATCGTGTTATCTTTATTGAACTCTTCCTCATGTAACTTTATTGTCAAAACGAGCTTCATAATTAATAGTTATAAAAAAATAAAGCACTTATACATACGCTTCTCATCCCCCCTCACACTATAGTTTATTTTAGCAGTTTTCTACTATATTTTAATTAAATAAATTACTATTATAATTTAATTAAATATTTTTTTATTATAATTTGATTCAGCCCTTTCCCGATTGGTGAGTGCTGTATAGGTATCTGCAAAAAAACCAACGTTTTTTTACTGAAAAATGTATATTACATAAAAAACTGAAGATCCGCGCGGCCTTAGGGCCAATATGAGCATATTTAAGTTCTGTTCGGATCAGCGACTAGACTATCGAAACAACGCTTGAGAAATCAAGAAAAAAAACTAATGAAATAACATTCAATTTGTTTTTTCGTTATTTTCTATTTATCAACATGTAACTTAGCAATCATCCATTCATTAACAAAGACATTAGTGGAACCGCAGACACAAGCAACTCTAAAGAAACATTGGTCGACTCATATTTGAGTTTATATATGATAGAAACACTTTTTTCTTTATACAATAGTAGGGACACGAATATATACAACAGTTTTTAAAACATTTTGCTTTCAAAAGCAAGCAAATATTAAAAAAAGAGGAAAAAAAGCGCAAAATTTTAATTTTTCTGTTCAACTTTGATTTATATAAATTTTATTAACCTAAATTAACAAATGTTTAAAAAAAAAATATAGAAAATTTTGCAACAAAACCGTTTAATATTAAAAAAAGAGTATTTATGTGTAAGCGAACAATAGTTAAAACGACACAAAGGCTTTTTAAATATTGATGAGCACCTGTAAACTCCCATATATTATATATAGTGAGAAAGAGAAGTCGAGACTATATATCATCAAAAGTTAGTTCGAAACTACTTCGTTATAGAAGATTTACTAGCATAAATACTTATTATATAGTACAAACAGCCTGAAAAAATAAACATAAACAGAGAAAAAGAATATAGAAAACTCTAACAATACGACAATTTCTTTATCTAAATCTTTTTTTTGTTTATAATCTAAATCAACAATTTAACTTTGATGCGTGTATGTGCAACTATCAAGCAAGATATACGTTCAAAACATCTAACCCCCCCCTCTCAAGCAAAGCATATAAAAACAGATATTCAGATGTATATAATAGCAAAATTGAAACTTATTTTTTTTTAGCTTGTCTTTATACACGGGGATATCTGTATTCATTTAAAAACACCTAAATATATATGATTAATTATATAAATAAAAAATATTAGATGACATATACAATTTTTATAACACGTCTATCTTTGTGTAGATTTGAAAAACAAAGGCCCTTGTGCATATGAAGCCAACGTTCTTACCGCCCACATATTAATTATATATTGGCCTTAAAAGATTTGATTTCATCTGCCCCTAAAATAACAAAGAAAATACGTTAATAAAGTAATATAGAAAAACAATAGCCTCTTTTTCTTTTTAGCAACTCAAAAATTAAGATAAAACATGTCTTTTTATGAAGGAAAACGAAAGGTCTTAGAGATACATAATTATAAACAAAAAAGGGGGCTGAATAAATATGATTATCATACGTTAAGTCGTATTTTTCAACTATAAATAAACAAAATGTAGACTAAATGTTTGCAGTATATATTATTTATCTTTTAATATATAAAATAACACATATATGCTGTACAAGACTTTTTATATTAAAAACGAACAAATAAAAACAAAGAAAAATTTTAGAGAATAGCAACTATGTAGTTTACTGTATTGACTCGAAGCTGGTAAAACATCACAACGCAAAATAAACGAGAAACGGTAAAAAAGATGAGATAAATATAGAAAAAATATCTATATTTAAGGAATCTTATAAGAACATGAAATATAATTGATGTAAACAGGGACTCTTTTTCGATATTAGGAAAAACTCTATGTACTATTTCATCAACTGTTTTGTTTATTGTGTTTTTACATGTGCTTTAAAGAACGTGTTCACATTCCTGAAGACTCCAGTTCTTCGAATTACGAATTTGAAAATATTCGGTAAAAAACTTACTTTTTGTACTTTTTATTTTATACATATTCTTGTTTTTAAAAGATGATATTTGTACTTTTATATTTAAAATCAGTCTAGCAAATTTCTTTAATCAAAAACAAAAATGATGAGCGTGAAAGAGTTAAACGGGAATCCGCGTTAAAAAAATAACGAAATTTTGTTTTATAAACTCAGAGTATTTTTTTTTGATCACTATAACACAAAAACATAAATCATATCTTAGCAAAGAAATCAGAAAACGTTTAAAAAAGATTTACTTAAAAAAACGGACTATAAAAAATTATATTGAGCCACTTTCAAAGAATCTTGTCAGAGGGAGAAATTTTTTTTATCTTTACATCACTTTTTAATATCATTTCACCCTAGCAAATTTTTCTTTTTTTACATCTGAAATAAAAAAACCAATGATAAACATTAATTAATTGATTTGAAACCGAAATGTAATTGAAAAAAGTATAATTTTGCTGAGTTCTTTAACTAGAAATTATCATTTATGACATAGAACATAGAATAAGATTAAAAAAATTATAACATAGTAAAAATAAATAAAAAAATTACAAAGTGCTTTTAAATCAAAAAAACTATAATATTGAAAAACTCGCCTTAACCCTTAAGGAAGTTAGCCGTTTTAAAAAAAATATTGTTTTCTAATTTTTATATTTTATTTCTAATTTTTATATTTTTTTTCTAATCTTTATATTTTTTATTTCTAACCTTTTTATATCTAAATAGAAATACACACACGAAAAAATTTAAGTCTCC
>SBJP01000176.1:0-23371 GCA_014805705.1 Cucumispora dikerogammari | reverse complement strand
TGAACAAGAACAAGTTCTGCAAGAGGCAAAATACATTGTTTATTTGTGGAGTAAAATATAATAAACTAAATGTTTCAGAACTACAAATATTCAAGAATAGGAACAAGATTTACAAAAGCAAAAAAAACAACATTGTTTATATATTTTGCCGCGTCACAATAATCCTCTGCAGCTGATGTGTGACGCGCCTAGCAAACGTTAAATGCACAAAGGCTGCCGCAGTCAATGTGTTAAATATATACTTTTGCGTTCAATATACGCAGCTTGTATGTTGGAGTGATCTTGTTTAGAATGACATGTGTTTTTATTGGTAATCTGTAGCCTTTCATTACCACTACCAAATTCTCTATTAAACTTTTGTCTTGCAAAACCACTTTTGCTTTGCTTACTAGTAGTCTATCATTTCTAATACTAAATACGATCAGTTTTACTGCAGGGAGATTAACGCAATAGAAAATACTTCAACAACCAGCTTCCCCACTCCGTCAAAATTACTGATGAAGGCTAACTAAAACCAAAGAATAAAGTTCGTCTTTCTTTGTTTTTAACTGTCAACGCTTTTAAACTCGAAATTACTTTGTCGATGTTTTTAAAGAATCTCGTATGCGCATGTAACAAGTAAGTATTATACGAGCAATATATTTTACGTGTTAAAAACTTGCCAGTTCATAAAAAAAATATTTGCAAGCTTTTTTCGTAAATGTTGATAAATCAGAAATAAGCAGATTGAAATTATTTTGATTAATATTAAGCTTCTCGAGAGCCATGTATATTATATTTATCACGATTATTGGGGTGGCTGTTGCTGAAAACGAAACAGTTTTTATCAAACACATTTTTTTGGCGCCTTGATGTTCCCGCACACAACATTACAGTATTTGTTTTTCAATATTTCAGTTATACCATATACTAAAGAAATGTATTTGTCTTGTAATCTTTTTTGAATTTTCAAATTCATTTGCTCTGATAGTTGATTAACACACTTTGTTTCGTTCGTTTCACTTGAAAGTGTGTGTTTCATAAACGAAAACTGTATCCTGTACGTTATTTTGTATTTTTTCAAGCAAAATATTTTCTGACAAAAATGCTTCCACTACAAAAAAGTAAAATTAACATCGATGGCCGTGAGAAATGTTTGTATCGATGCAATTATATCAAGTAATATGGGCCCTTTCATTTTTCGGTAAGTTTCTACGTTATCTTTTTTTTAAAAATTTTCACGTTGTATTAAATATATTACAATATAAGTCTATTTTGTGAACCAAAATCAAAATTTTTTTAAATATTGTTAAGTGTATTTCTTGATTAAACTATTATCATGTCGTTTTTCGTCAAACCTTGGATTAATTTTAATATAGTTTAAAAGAAGAGACCAATTAGTTATATAATAAAAACTTTTTTTAATTAATATACATAGGCTTCGGTTTTAAATAAAACTATTAAAAAAAATGAAACAAATATCTGTATTTTAATTTATTCATACATTCTGATATTTCTTGTAGTTATACAATGAGATACTATTAAAAAACTGAGCGTTTATTTTTAAAGAATTTGTCATTTTTTCTTCAATATTTTATAAATCTGGTTTTTAAAAAAGCAGATTTTTGGCAAAAAATCTTTCTGATAATAACATTAGATAATAACCAAAGTAACTCGAAAAAATCATAGAAAACTAGCTAGCTAATAAAGCCTTTAAATAAGGTTCTTTAATCTTTGTCAATATTTTAGAAAAAATAATAAAATTCGTTCATTTTAACATGCAAGGTAACATATAGTATAAATGAAAATTTGGTTAAAAAACGAATGCACCATATATATGGCTTTCAAAAACTGTTAACAAATTAAAAACACACAAAAACACTAAAAATGTGAAATGGTTAAAGTTAAAAACATTTTACTTATAAAACACAGTATAATAGCATATATTTTCGATATTCCGGTTATTAAAATATTTTGTTGTCACTAATTTGTTCAACAAAAGAAACCGTTCACTCGAAATACAGAGGTAAAAGAAACCCTGTAGGTCTCTTTGAAAATGATACCGATATACTGTTTCTTTCTAAAATAAAAGTGTTAGAAAGTTGTTTTTTTTTAAGTTTTTTTTCAAATAAAAGCAAGCATAAACAACATCGTTCTGTTGATATATTGAATGAAATACAGTAAATATTTTGTTTATTAAAAAAAATTTTTTTTGAGTCCAATAAATAAAATTGAATATTTTCTTGTAGTTTTTGTATATATATATATTAGATACTCTAGCGAATATATATTAGATAAATGAATTATATAATATTTTTCCATCTTTTTCAAAAACCTTCACGATTTCAATCACATTAGGTAAACAATTATAGTAATACATATAGGACTCCTGCCAACATTTTTACTTTTGGTATATTGGGTTTAAGTAAATGTTGTGTGTCAATAGTTTATATTCTTTTGTCACCAGGTTTTATTAAAGCCAACTTCAAGATTTATCTAAGCAAGCCAATGGTTTTAAAAAGATTTTCGATTTTCACGACACAATTCTTGTAAAAGTTGTACAGATCTCGTTATATGAAAAACATTATCATGTTTTTTTTGTATTTAAGAACCACTTTTTATCATATAACTATCAAAATCTGAAGTCGAAAGAGACTTAAAAGAGCTATCGAAGACATACACCTTTATAAGTGCATATATCATTTCTAATATTGTAGCTATGTAATCTTTTTTTTAATGCTATACATAACTTAAAAAGACTAGGGAACTGTTGGGATGCAAGTCTGTTTGTATTTTAGTATATTTTTTTATCAAAATATTGACCCATTTATCTATAACATCTATAATCAAAGAAAAAAGTTTTTTTTAAAATTTTAATTTCTATTTTTATTTTTTCCTCTTCATATAAAATACTCACTACATTTCTACATGTTGTTTCTTTTAGGATCTGTTGATTTAACTTATTGAAAAGGTTTTTTACTGCGGTATGTCGGAATTTGTGCAGTGGTATATGGCCAATAAAAATGTTTCTGTTAGCATTTCTATATACATTTTTTTTCATTTAACAATTATTGATTTAATACGTTTTTTTTTTATGTTTTTGCGAAATAATTTTCATTCAAAGATAAGGTTTTCATTAGAATTGACGATTATAAAGCATATTTTTCAGATTAGCCGGTTTTTTATTATAGAAAAAACGGCTATATAGCTATGATTATAAATACTTGATTTCTCTGTTTTTTGTTCTTATTGATTTGCACCTGAAAATTGCTTTTATTTATATTTTTTCCCTAAAATTTTATTTTTCTAACAAGGTTTTTTGTATATTCACTACTTAATAAATTCGAAAATGGTAAGTTTCGGCGTTTAATTGTTCTATTAATAACTCAAGCTTATACCTTGAAGAGCAACTAATAACTTTTCTGTCAAAAATTTTTTATTTTTTATTACCAAGACAGCAGTACACATATTTGAACGTTCTTAAATAGTCAATATGTATATTGTAAATATCGTTCAGGCATCGATACTTAATATTTTATAAAGACATTAAAAAATCTCATCTAAAAAAAACAAGTTTTTTTGTGTAACGTTTTTTCCTTCTATATTACACTATAAATAACCAAAACCTGTATAGTGTTTTGGTTTCTGATGATAATGTACTATGTTACGATTTACTTGTATGAAACTATATGATATATAGCGTGGCTGGCTCTATATTAATCGAAAGAAAAATAAAAACATACATTGATAGGAAATAAACGACTTCAAAGAAAACGAAAACTTTTTAAGTAGAAAAAACTCTTTATCTTTTAATAACGCAGTTATGATTTAAATTATTACTAAGTATCATTTATAATGTCTTGTGTATTTTGAAGTAATTATGTTCTTAATAAGGTTTTTAAAAATGTCAAAATATTATATTATAAAATAAGAAACACAGGTTTTTAACATTTTAGTGTATACAGCCCACAGTACAAATATAAACACGATCGTTTATGATTTTAATTACAAGTTTGAAAAGAAGAGCAGATATTTAATATGAAAAGATTTAAAAAAACGTGTTTCAATGTATGAAGTCTTAAAATATGAAATTGTTAGTTTACAAGTTTCGTAAGACTTTTTTTTAATAAAAACTGAGAAACTGATATTTTAGTTAAAGGCATAAGTCGATCTTGTTAAAACAAATTTTTTCAATATATATGCAGAGTTATATTAATGTAAATATAAGGGAAGTATTTAATAAAATCTTTTTTCTGAGTTTTATGGCGTTCCATAAAAGAAATATATCTAATCGGTTTAATCTTCACAAAATTTTTATTTAATTAAATTAACATTTCGTGTTTTTTAAGATAATCATCAAATAAATATGAGTTTTTTAAGATAACCATCAAATAAATATGAATTTTTTATACGTTTTTTTTTCTGATTATTAAATGCATAAATGTTTTTTTTTAATTTTAATCATTAGAATTGTTTATCAGCAATATTTACATCGCTGCATATATATATTCTTAAACACACTCTGTGTATCACAATAATATATAATAGTATCCAACACATGCATCTATTAATAACAAACCCAAGTGGTGGTCTTTGTTTCGCTAGTTCCTCCATCAGCGACTTATCACTTAAAAGCGACTTCCTAATTACAGCCTCATTAATTTCCTCTTTACAGACAATCAGTAAACAAATAAAGACACACCCTTTACAAAAAACAACTCTTATATTCGATTCTTCCGCAAATACTGTTACACGTAACAAAGCGCCCACAAAACTATTGCAGGCTGAAAAAACAACTACAGTTACACTAAATAATAAAAATATTAAAATAATTATTTTTAGTTCAATAAGAAATAACTTCATATTCATTACAAATAATCAGAAAAAAGATGTCTCAGAAAAAGTATTTAAGGAAATATATCATTTATACATAACAGAAGTCTTAAGAGATTACGGCTTTCAAGAGGAAGCGTTTGTTAAATCGGAGAAATTTGTTAGTTTAGTAGACGCTGTGCTTAATAAAATATAGTGTTTATTATAGTTTTTATTGTTATCGGTTTAATATATAAGTTGTTATGGGGGCAAAAAAGGGGAATTTATAAAACCAGTGTCGTAACAAAGAGAAGACCTAAGAGGACAATATAAACACCGTCTGCTTAAATAAGGGGTTAAAAAAGGAGTATAAAAAAAAGATGTTTTTATCAAAAAATTTGATACAATATTTTAATTAAAAAAAAAAAACAATCCTTTTATGACACGTGTACTTTTATTATCAACCTTTGAAACATTAATACCCCAGTCGCTACTAACGACTCCACTATATTTATTTCCTGCAAATCACATCCCTTTGCTTGACTTAATCCTTGATAAGCTCCAAGAAATGAAATTGACAAAATTTCTTATTTGTGGACATTCGAATAATTATCTTTTTTTATATAAATACATACGGAAGAGACACCCAGACTTTGATTTAATTTTTTGGAAAATAAAAGCGCGATTCGATGGAAAATTAAATGAGTTCGGGGATATTATTCGCGAAATTGGGAGAAGAGTTTTATATGAAACGGAACTATTTTGCGATTATAATGAATATAGTAAATATCAAAACTGCGATGTCGATTTTTCAAATTCTTCGTGTACTGTGATAGACTTAGATGGTTGTGGTCTTAAAGATGAAAGCAGTGCTGAACTTTTAGGAACGCCTTCAGAAGTTGAAATACCGAAAAGGAATTTACTCTTTGACAATTCAAAAAAACGATATTCGCCAAAAGAATTTGATAATCTCTTAGTTTATCAACTAAATACATTTACTGATTTTAACTTGGTAACTCTAATTAAAGAACATCGGCGTAACACTTTAAACGATCCTAAGAGCTTATTCACCTCACTTTTATATAAAAAGAAGCCGGAAGCACATTACATGCATTTTTACGGTTTTAAACCCATTCTAGGTACCTTGAAGGACAGAGTAAGCTCGGAATGCTGTGAAATATCTTTCTACGATACACAAGAAGCGCTAATATCACAGCCTGAGATTACGTATTCTGATGAATTTGATGGGTTTAATTTATTTTGTATTTCGAAAAATTTTATACGTGTTTTTTATGAAAATTTTGATTTTCATTCAGTCGAACACCTTTTAAGCGACTTATTTGAGGTTAACCCAAGTGCTTTTAGAGCCTATGGCTTGATATATGAGAAGGGTTTTATCTCAGATGAAGATAGAGTCATTTATTTGAACCAGGAAATGGGATTTTTTGAGGAAAGTGAATATATTAATATAAAGATCTCGGAGTCGAATTCATTTGTTTGTTTGAAAAATTCAGGTGAAAATATGTTTCTTGAACAGTTAATTAACGCTAAAGAAGAACAAAAAGACAATATTCTATGTGATTCTGATATTACTGTTCCTATGCTTTCCGATACATTTGATGAAGTTCTGTCAGCGGGGTCTGATACGGAGGCATCTTGGGGAGTAATTTCGCCGCGCGTATCAGTAGATAATAATACGGGCACAGCGGATATCACGGGTATAGAAGGCCCTAAAGACATAGAGAACGTTAGTAGTATAGTTAACGCTACAATTAAAAAAAATGCTACTAGTATAATGAATAACACAAAAGACGATATGATTGACAATATAGAAAAAGAAATAAAATACATCGGAGATAGAATTGAATACACCAGTGTTCCAATAAAGAATAAAACAAATGAGACGTGTTTAAAGAGACTGGATGAACCAATCACTCACATTATTGCGGAGGGTAGTGTAGAGACGACGATTAAAGTACCGTCTCTGTCTGAAAAAATGAATAAAATTTTACATAAAAAGGCACCAAGTAAATCGGACAATCAGCAAAAACATAATAATCTTAAAAAAGCGGTTTTATACTCGACAATAAAATACGATTTGCCAAAATCCTTGCATTTAAACGGAATGAAGTTTTACGTGAAAACAGTAACAACTTTAAGAGATTATTATGAATTGAACATCGACCTTCGTTTTTTCGAGCAAATTTCAAAAGAAGACCTTTTTCATAAAACAGATAGTCGAAGAAACTTAACTTCAATAGGTAAAAATTTTTCCGGAGATATAAAATCAGTAATTTCAAATTCAATCATTTCAGATAATTGTACTGTCAATTCTGATATTACAAAGTGTGTTTTATGGTCAAATGTTACAGTTAACGAGCCGTTAAATTATTGTATCGTATTTGATAATAATCAAGTTGTCAGTATAAATGAAGTCGATTTGAGTTCAATTAAAGATAGGAATCGAGTCCAAGTAGAAAATGATAACACCACATTTTCAGAGTCGGTTTGTAAAGATTTTTTTATTTTTCAGAAATGTCGTAATGTAAAAAATAATTTTGACGAAGCTTATTTGAATTTTATTAATGCTTTTAGTTTGTTGAGAATTATTTATAATGCGCAACCTGTAGATATTGGTGAAGCGTTTGCAAAAATCATGGTTTTAGACTTCATGTATTTTTTTAATTTAAAGAAAATAAATACTTTTGATGAAGAGATGGAAAAGCAAGGAACTGATGAGAATATGGAATATGTTTTATCGAAGATTTTGATTTATACGACATTATTAAAATCATATCTGTCTAGCGCGGAGTCACAGGGTGTATTTCTTGAGAGGTTTTGTTCTGAATTAGAGAATGGCTTTTTTAGAGGGGAAAAGGATTTTTGTTATAAAATGCTTAAGAATCTGGGATATCTTTTAATGTGTGAAGGCGTAGTAGAGCCAATTGTTTATAAAAAAATTATTAAGTGGGTTAAGAAGAAAAGGTCGGCTGAGAAAAGTGTATTAAGATGTAAACCTTTATTTTAAAAAACAGATCTTAATTTGGCGCAGCCTTGTATCATTATATTCAAAGAGATTAAATATAACTTTAAATAAATAGGACAAATACAAAAAAAACTTTTTTATTGTTTAAATCAGGCGCTCCACATTATGCTCAGTGACTTTTTTGTTTGAATTGTTTTTTAAATACATTAATTTTTTTATACTATAGATGTTATATCATTTTTGATAAGAGACAGCCACAATTAAAATAATAATTTTAACCAGGTATTTACAACTAAAAATTAGCAGCCATTACTTGTGTAGCTGTTATTTAGTCAAAGAAATTACTATACTTTAAATTTTTTCCTGTCCGCTTGATCGAGGTTTATGTTAAAAATATTTACATGTCAACTAAATACTTTAAAAACATAACGAAAACTATTTAATACTTCGATTTATACCTAGATAGGGTTATTATACTATTTTTCGATTAATTTGAACATTTTGTCAAACAATTCATACAACAAGTTATTATTTTGAACATTTTGCCAATCGATTTTAACATTTCGTTAATCAATTTATACATCCCCTAGCAAATACACTAAAAAAATTTTTTTATTAACTCGTCTTTTTATTTATAAAGTTTATAAGTTTTGATTCCGTGCAATCTATCGAAAACTTAAATAAAAAAAATAAAAATCAAAAAATAAACTTTTATAAAAAAAATAACGAACAGATACTATAGGGTAGCAGATATTCTAGTAATAGTGATGAAACAAAAAAAAACTTGATAAGATTAGTCTGTGAACAAAGTCTTTTCATAAAAATATCGGCAAATCTGTTAAAAATTAATTATAACTCGACTTTGAGGAATTAACAGGTATTACAAAACTAGACTTACAAGAAAATTAAAAAAAGATGTGAAAAAAAGGTCAATACATACAATACATAGAAACTGCTGCTGAAAATTATACAAAAAATATCAATAATTTCTGAGTATATTTTTAAAAAATTAAATTAATGCTCGAAAGTCAAGATGAAAACCGAATCACAATATTAATTTTAACTAGGTTGTTAGAATTAAGAATTTTAAAAAAAACTTTCAAGATAATCATCTCATAGAGTGTTAGATTGTGTGAATGCACCTAATAAAATTTTGCTAAAATTAAAAACAGTCTCTGTGGTTTAAAAATCATTTTAACAATAACGATTATATTCGTGCGTTATTTATTGATGAAATATTATGTAACTTACATATTAGAACGTTCACAGGCCAGATCACGAAATTAAACACGCGCTATTGTAAATGTTTCTATAGTAAGAGAACGATCTATTTCAATGATCGTAAGTCTTTTCATAAATAAGTTGTGATATTGTAAAACTATTACAAACTCGACTGTAAGTGGTGATATTTTTGCTACATATATAACTAAACTTTGTATATACCTGAGAAATGATATGCACCTTGAAAACGCAAGTTTATATTTTGACAAGACTAGATTTTATCAAAGAGCAGATATTATAGGTATTACTGGAATATATAGTTATTAGTTTAAGTTTCTTTTACCATAATCATATATGTTTAATATAATCGGAAATGTTTTTTCATAAATTAAAAACGAAATTGAGTCAAGATTAAGATTTAGCAAAAACATTACACTATCGGAAAGGCTATTATTAGAAGCACAGAATATTATTTCTGATAATATATCAAGGTACTTTACGTATATGTTGAGAAATGTTACAAACTACGCTGCTGAAATATCTTATACTCATTTATAAATATTTCGTTACGAAGGACTTTTTATAAAAAAATTTTTTAATATTAAATATCAAAATATAAGCACAATGATAAATATATGCTAGTTTAATTATTTAAAATTGTTTTTAAACTATAAAAATTCTATTAAAAAAATTTTTGATTTCGTTGTTTTTTTTTTGTTTCGTTGTTTTTTTTTGTTTCGTTGTTTTTTTTTGTTTCGTTGTTTTTTTTTGTTTCGTTGTTTTTTTTTGTTTCGTTGTTTTTTTTTGATTTCGTTGTTTTTTTTTGATTTTGTTGTTTTTTTTTGCTTGATTTGTTGTTCAAATCAATTGTTTATCACAGTGTTCAAATTGATCGAAAAATAATATATTAGGATCGAAACAAAACTAGCAAATTTAAAAGAAAAACATGTTAAAAAGCGGCAAGAAATCGGCGTTTTTTAATTAATGAAATTAAAACAAAAATGCTTAAAATGTTGATTTATTTACTGTTCTTATTAAAATACGCAAAAATATATATGCTATATTTCACAATTTCTATCATATATTGCATAGACCTCTTTAAAACATTCATTTTATTAAATGATCTTTCAAGCCAAGTAATTTATTATTAGTAATTTTAAAAACAAGGTTATTTTACAATAAGTAATTTGAAAGCTTTGGTTTTTAATACTATATTTTATAGATAAGTTTTACTGAATTTTTATCCGACAAAAATTTATTTCATATAAAAAAAACGGTAAATTTTTAATACCTGTCGAAATTTTATATTGACCCTATTTATGCACATTCATGATGATATTGGATTTTATTTACAATTAAGTCTAGAAATAAAGTTACTTTACTTTAATTATTTCTTTAGACATAAAAACAAATATATGTTAAAACGTAACGCTCTTATATTTTTTGTAAAATCTAAACTTCTGTATACGCTGCTCCGAAAATAATTTTAAAGTAATTAGATTATAGAATTTCGTAAAAAAGGATTTACATTGTTTTAACTAAGAAAATTATGTATAAACAACGACCGTTTTTTCGGAAAACGATAATATTGAAACATCATTATATCATATTGTAATTACACTAATGAATAAACTCACATACGAACAAACTGTACCAATAACAAAAAGAAAATTTATAACAAAAAGAAAATTTGATAACAAAAAAAAGTTGCCAAAAAAAATAAATGACAACAAAAAACACTAGTTTTTCTAGAAAATAAGAACATGGATTACGTATTCGCAAAAGACTAGAAAAATAAAAAACTGAATTAAAATATTCAACTAAAACACTTACATTGTACTTTTTATAAACAAAAGTTTAAAATAGAAAACGACACAAACAATTTTATTGAAGAAGCTATTAATCTCGAAATCGTCTTAAAAAAAGAAATACATGAAATGTTTTTGTATATTACGTGGATGTTTCAGGTGCTTTACATAAAAACGAAAAAAACGTTATTTGATCTTTTAGGAGCTTTAAGTGCATTAAGCAAAAAAAATTTTTTTTATTTTGAACCATGAGAATGGCTTTAAAGAGAAAACAAAGAGACAATCAAATTAGAAGCTTTCTAAGTAATAATTCTTTTTCGAAAAACGAAAAAAAAGATATCGTCTTTTGTTGATGCATCAAAAACATGTCAAACGAACGGTGTTCACTTGTTGAATTATTTTTTGTTAACTTACTCGTATATGTGTATGATCCCTTGTAAAAATTATTTATTACAAATTTCTTTTTTAAATGTATCAATAGCCGTGATTAAATCCTCTGGAAAACCTGCCCTACGTGCCAAATAAATTCCATGTGAATCCATACAGACACCCTTCACCAGTTTAAATAAGAAGATGATATTTTCATTTTCAATCAAATATTTCATATGACAAATTTCAATTTGCGCCTTTGAAACGTCACGGTTGTATTTTGCTTCCATATCTTTGACCATTTGAAAATAATGAGTACTAAAAAAAACAATCGCTTTTTTATATAACAAGAAATCTATTATGCTTTTACAAATTGATTGCCCGTCTTTGGTTGAAGTCCCTCTGCCCAATTCATCCACGAGAATTAAAGAATTTTTTGTTGATTTGTTTAAAAAATTAGCAGTTTCTAACATTTCTATTTTAAATGAACTTTCTCCTTTTAACAAGTTGTCAGAGGAACCAATCCGTATAAACAATTTATCAAACAAGATGGTTTTATATTTTTTACTTAAAATTGGAAATCCGATTTGAGCTAAAATTGTATTTAAACCAATCGTTCTCAATAAAGTAGATTTACCTGCCATATTTGGGCCGGTCAAAATCATTAAGGTCTTGTCTAAAGTAAAAGAATTAGAAATATATTCTTCGTAAATTGGGTTAATTAAATCAACGGCTTCAATAAACGGGCCATTTTCGTTACAGACTCTACAAATAAATTCTGGAAACGCGACATAGTGTTTATTTTTTACATAGAACTCAGTTATATTTAAAAAACAATCAAACTCGCCGATTTTATAATTTAAATCTATTATGCAATTAATTATACTTTGATTATTTAAATAATTAACGGCTTCGAATAAAATAGAATTTTCTATTTGATCTATCTGCTCTAAAAATTCTCTATATTCGTTTGTTCTTTTTTTTAATTCGTCAGTTTGAAATTTTTCAATTTTATTTGTACTTGCGCATAATTGATAGGTTGAAAAAAATTTGTTTTTTTTAAGTTTAGCGACGTCATTTTTTTCAATTTGGAATAGAAAATGATCTTTCCCATGAGAAGTGTATTTTAATTGAACCCCTAATTTCATCTGTTCTTCTTTTAAATAACTTTTTAATGCTCCTTTTAAATTTGTAATTTTGTTCATAATCTCTGACTTTAATTTGTTGCCATTTATAGCTTCAATACTGTCTTCTGTCAATTTGTATTTCTTCCTAAACTCTTTATTAAATTGTATTAACGCCTCAAAAGAAGAAGTTTTATGTGCTCTGAGTTGCGAATATACAGTGCAATCACAAGCATAAAAAGGAGGTTTAGAATTTATATTTAAAACTTTGAAAACGGGATCTTTTATAAAATCTAAACACATTTCTATTCCCATAATTAACTTAAATAAGTCGTTTACCTTATAAACTCCATTTAATTTACCGACGAGCTTTTCTAAATCCGGCAATGTTTTCAACTCTGCATAAGAAATCGACTGATTAGATAATTGTTTAACAATTAGATGTCTCCTTTGTATTTCTGTCAAATCATATAGAGGGTTTAAAGTCCAGAAATCGAATAGTCTCTTCCCTGCACTCGTTTTGCAATTATTGAATTTTTTAAGAAATTCTGTTCTTAACCCCAGATTTTCAATGGAAATAGCATTCAAGCTCATAAATTCGCGATGTGTATTCGTATTTAATGGTATTATTGTAATCTTATTATATTTTTTGCGCAGATAATCTAAATAATTCATTAAGTATTTATAAGCCTTTGTTAAATGAAGAAATTCTTGAGTGTCGTTTTTATTATTAAAGTCTTTTTTTGACTCGATGTTCTTATTAAGAAACTCGTTAACTGATAATTCAAATGTTTTGTAATTCTCATCAATTAAAAGATTTCTTTGTAGTCGTTTCGGTTGAATAAAAGGAAATGGAGGAAAGGGAAACTCACTAATTATTTCTTTAACCGAATGCTTTATGATGTGCGTTCTTAGTTTATAATAAGACTTGTCGTCTTTGAATGTTTTATATCTAATCTCATTTAAAAAAGAATTATAAATTAACAAAGCGACTAAAATAGTATCTTTTTGTATTTCAAGTGTTGAAATTGCACCAAGATTGGATATTTCATGTTTTTCTGTCAAGTTATAATTATTTAATGTCCCTACTGTTAAAATTTCGCTTATGTCTCTTTCTATGATTTGATTTTTAGTTTTTTTTCCTTCTTCTTTATTTCTCATCTGTTGAGAAAGTAAAGATTCTTTTTGATCGACTCTTGCAACTTTATAACCTTTGTTTAAAAACCTAGATGCATATATATCAAATTGAGACTCGGGAATTCCAGCCATGGGCATGCCTCCTCTTAATTTAAAGTTAGTTTCTTCATTCTCTTTAACTCCTGCTAATCTCAATCCGAACTCTTTGTTTGCTATAAACGCATCATTCGAAAACATTTCATAAAATTTACCTTTTTTAAAAAATATTACGACATCAAAATAATCTTTTTTAATTTTCCAATATTGTTTTTCAAAAGGAGTAAAATTCTTAAACGTATTTGTTGGAATAAAGAGTGTTGTTTTATCAGATGCGGGACTTGAATGAGGCACTTTTTGCGCGTCAAATGACGGATTAAGAAAAAAAAACTTATCATTCTCAGGTTTCGACGCAATTGTTTTTCCAGTGTTTTCTGTTCTTTCAGTTATTGAAGCTAATGAGTTTTGAATTAGTTCGTATTCGTTTGCGACACTGCCCATTTCAAAAGAGCTTTCGAATGGCTGAGTCTCTAAAACACATAAACTATTAGTGGAAAAAATATTTGGGGTTGTTGATAAGTCTGTAGTGTGGTCTAATACGACATTTTTTTTATCATGGAAATTCTTGTGAATATTTTCTTTATTTGCTGTGTTCTTGTTTCGAACCTTACTTTTAGTATTACTTTTTTCGGTAAAAAACGGAGACCTCAATAAATCTTCAGTCGTTTTTCGATTTTCCTGTGTAATGGTTTCTAACTTTGTTAAGTTAATATCATCCTTGTATAAAACGGCTGGCATACTTTGAGCTATTGAAATATTTTCATTTTGACCCAAAAACTCTATCGTTCTTTTATGTTCGTCGATTCCACTACTTAAATCGGAAGAGCTGCTTAGTATTTCGGAGGCGTTGAGGAGAAGTTCTGAGTTATTGAGAAGCAAGTCTGAATTATTAGTCAGAACACCATAATTGTTGAATGTCTCCTCTGAATTATTGTGTAACACTTCGGAATTATCAAGTAACACTTCAGGCTCGTTAGTAAAGTTTTTATGTTTCTTGAACGCAGCTTCCTCTGATTCAGTGAAAAAAACATCAGAATTGGACACAGAAATAATGGGTCTATCAATAGGATCCATTGATTTCTTTTGAGGGGGAGTTGTGAAATAATTTAATAGAGTGTTCTTTTGTCTTTTATTTTGCTGTTTAGTTTTTTTCATGTTGGTTGTTTTTTTTCTTCTAATTTTTATGGGAAAATTGATCAATTCTTTGGCATTAATTTTATATTTAAATAATTTAATTTTTATGTTTAAAAATTATTGATTTAATAATTGACGTTAATTACAAAAGCAGTGTTTGTATTAACTTAGAGCATTAACGCAGCTGCCAGATAAATTAAAGAAAAAGCCATTAATTAATAAACATAACTTTTATCTAAAGGCAATATATATATATATTAAAGATAACATTATTTGCTGTAAAGTTTTATTTATTGTCGTTTTGAAATTAGAAATATTAATTTTAGACCCAAAAAAACTTTCAATTGATGGTCAGATTGAAGACTGTTTTGTCTCGCAGAGACGTAGATATATTGCTCTATTTTTATAATAAATATAAGTTTAAACACTCGTGTGTCTTTCATTTCACTTAATATTTAAGATACGAATTTAAACAAAAAAGAAACGAGTTTTTTTATTTCTAATGTTTTCAGAAAAAGTTTATTGTGACTATAATACTAATTTGTAAAGATGAAAAGCTTAATTTTGCGAACACAGTGACCAAATAACTGCTTTAATCGTCGGAAAGTATGTACCTGCTGTGTTTTTTATAGTGTTTTGAACTGTAAATCACTTTAGTATTTGTGTACGATTTTTTTTCTAACAATAAACAATTAACGTCGATCTATTTGTACATTTGTTAATTTTAAAATATGAAATACACCACGTAGATATATATGATGAGTTATGTATAAAATGTTTTCACTAATCTTAAAAAGTTAAAAGAGTCTAGCTAAAGTTTTAAAGTGTTTCATAAGAAACCTGAACGTCACATAGTTACATGCCCACTGTATTAGTTGAATAATTGTAAATATTCTAAGTCAATTTACTGTTCTTTTTATAATACAGAATGTACTTATACAATTTTCCTTACGTTACGTTAATCAAGAAAACGTACACTATAATTTAATTAAGTAAAAACATTAAGTATAAATATAAAGATTATAGAGATATTTTTCTTTTCTTTTTTTTAAATCGGCATAAACATATATATTGTGTCATTTTTCTACTCGCAATTGAACTAAATCGAATGTTTTACCTAAAATATTAAAAAAGTTAATTATTTAAAAAAAAGCGATTAAAAGTATACACGCGATATTTTTTCTTAACGTCACTTGAGTGATAAATAAATAAAATATTTGGTTATCTATTGGTAATTAAAAATGAAGCTTTTATATTTTTTGGGTTCTTTATACTTATGTTTTTTTTGCTAAATAATTAGTCAAGATTATATTGCAGACGTTGTTAAGTAGTTTCTAAAAATCCTGTTGGAAACTATGAATCACAAAATCATGACTCTGATAAACCGACTCTGACTCTTTTACTTAGAAAGATTTACTTTAAAAATATGACTTCCAAAACTTGAACTTGACATTCTGTCTTTAAAATTTCTGTTTCGAATTTTGTAGTTGAAAACTATGAGTTGAAATTCAGCTCTTGCAAAAATATATTTTAATTTGTAAACCTGAAAAAACATATTATAAAAATCTGAAATTTAAAAATATATTTTAAACTGTGTTCCTTAAAATTACTATCTCTTGCGTCAGAGCCTGGAAATAATGACTTGTAAAACTGACAATGAAAACACTTATTTAAAACTATAAACCTGAAAACAATGACTTGTAAAACTGTCAATGAAAACACTTATTTAAGACTATAAACCTGAAAACAATAACTTAAACTCTGATCGCAGAAGCATACATTACAATTTCAAATCTTCAACACATATAATTTTCAGAAATCAATATTATATAGGTTTTTTAGTTGGTGATTTTCGTCTCATAAATTTCAAATTTAAATCTTTGAGTATCGTAGTTTTTAAAAGCAAAAACATTAAATAAAAAACACTATTTTTTAAATTAAAGAAGTAATTTTTAGTCTACTCTTTCAAAGTCATAATTTTAAACTCAATTTTTTAAAGCCATAATCATCAGGTATTGATATATACGTCATGTTTTTTTACTGTCATAGAAAAAAAACTTCTTTTTTTCTAATAATAAAACGAAACTGAAACGGCCGTGTAGAATTTTTTTATAATTGTATGAACGAGATAAAAAAGAAGAACAGATCGTTCATTTCATTTTTTTTATCGAATTTATTTTATTTAATAAGATAAGCAAAACTGCTCGTCTTAATAAACTCTCTAAAAAGTGTCATGCTCAAAAAACTCAGATTGTTGATAAGATAATCTAGACTTCGAAGGGTATGAAAACTGAAAGGTTCTGATATTTTTAAAGCATATTATCTGTTTGTTTTAAATAAAAGCGTTTATTTCAATGAAAGGGCTGTCAATAAAGACTAGAATGCTAGCGTGTACTCATTTTTTAACTTAAAATTAATCAAGTAGCTTACATACGTTCGTAGTGTTTTTTTTCTTCTGACCAGAAAAATACTGTTTTTAACTGAAAGGAGTGTTAAAAAAGAATTGTTTTTAATCAGAAAAATAGAAAAAAACACAAGAAATTTTTTTACTTTAACTATATTTTGTAACAAAGCACAGTGTTTTTAAAATGGTTCGAGCTAAGATGCTTGTAAGTTTTTTGACTATTTGCTTAAGATTCACTATTTTTTTGGTGTTTTAGGTTCATAAATAGAACATATAAACTGGTTTTTTGCAGCATCTGCGTTTTAATTATTTTTCAACGGCTCGTTTTATAACATATTGTTTATTAGAAACTAAACAACAAAGATTCTGTTATATACTTTATAATATATTATAATACAGAGTATGTTAGAGCAGCCTGGTGTAAGCGGTATTTAAGTTCTTTGAACTATTCAATTTTTTTTGTTATGTAATCGTTTTTCAAACAAACGAATATCCTGTGTTTTATGAGACTGTTTTTTTCAGTTAAATATTGCATTAATTTATAATAATAAGATCACGTAATTTTGAATTGCTTCAAGGTTAGCTCGTTTATCATTTTTATATGGTATCTAGATTCCAAAAAATCTTTTAATTTTAGTATATAACCATATTTTTGAGCTTTTCTGCTTAATATTTGGCCTAAATCAATAAGTATATATTTATAATAAAATCGGGCAACGGGTTTTTTATTATATTTTATAACGTCATTTTAAAATATAATATAATATTTTTTTCAGAATTTAGATCATAATTGTGCTTCAAAAAATTAAAACAGCAGACATAACTCGCTTCACTCTTTTGTTTCATAAAGCAATAGACAAGAGGAATGTATTTATCTCTAAAGCAAAACTGAAATACAAAATATTGTTCATGTTAACTTGGTGCTGGTTTAATCGTTGCACCACGAATACAAACTCTGTTTGCTTTTAAATTACAACATTTTCGTCTATTGTGAATATTTACTTCTATTTGGGTTGTCGATTCATATCACATCGCAAAAAAATATTTTTCTTAACACAGTTATTTCTTGCGGATATATTGTACCCTTTGTCATATGTATAGTTCTGAAGCTTATTAATTGAACAACTAAATTTAATTATTTTTCTTTTACGAAATTATATGAAAACCCATTAAATTTGTTATATAATATGTTTAGTTATATAGTTCCTGCGTGTTGTCTATGCTGATTGTGTTTTCTTTTACTTTTTAATTAAAAACCGTTGTATATTTCATTGAAAATTGTTCGTGCTCCTTAACATCTAAATAATTATAGTTTTTATTGATCAACATATAAGATAATCTCTTTTTCTTATTGCTTATGCAATTGAGTTTTTAAAGTTTCTCATCTTTTAAGTTATAAAAATAGTTGTTGTTGTTTTTTTTACTGCGATTGTTTTTAATTATGAGTTCCTTTAGTTTCATATAACTATAATTTTTTTAGCGTAAAATGTAATTACATTATTTAGTAATTCCATCAGCTAAATATAACATTTTTCTGCCCCGAAGCGTAAAAGATCATAAGACGCTTTTATAATAAAAAACAAAAATAAAAGTTATTGTTTTTACTTATACCAGAAAAAGATTGTAATTACTATCATACTGTAGGTCCGCGTGTGTAAATGCACAGAAACGGGTATTTTATCACCAAATTTTTTTATGAAGGGGTTTGCGAATATCTGTAATAATTAGTTGTTTTCGATCAAATAAAGCCAAAACCAACTATCGTTTGCTTATCTCTCATTAAATAAATAAAAAGATATAAATATTTAAATGTTATTTACAAGTTTTTTTTAATAATTAATTTGTAACGCGATCGCTCCCGGACAGTTTATTAAAAACATGTGTGTATATAGCTATCATAGCTTTCCTCCAGAAGAAATTAAAAACAAAGTGAAATATAGTTAAAAAAAACAACCTTAGTAATACAAAAGGCTTGTTTTAACAGCGAAACAGCTTTTTTTTGTGACTTCAAAACGCAAATATATATTTAGTAAAATAACAAAAAAACAAACAAGAGTAATTTCGATAATAAAAACCCAGACTTTTTAATAAAAAACAATAAGTGATTTTTGTAGATTTCTATTTTATTGAGAGTTCTCGTAAAAGCGGCGGCATTTTTTTAGATAAAATATTGTAAATACAATACAGAAGGCTAAACCCAAAGCTAAAACTAAGAATATCTTCCAATTTTTATATAAAAATTTACTCTTTTTTTCTGAATTATCGTTAGGTGAAAAGTCTTCTAATGTTTCTATTTCATTTCCTGAACTTAAATCTTCGCTAGAATCAATATCAGAGTGAAAATCAACGCTACTGTTGCTTGTATATATCTCTAATTCAGTTTGTTTCTTTTTAGCAGGTATATCTGTTTTACCTTTACGAAAGTATCGTATTTTCTTTCCCTTAAAATCAAGAGTTAATGCTCTAGACTGAAAGCGTTTATCAACGCCATTTTGAATTGTTACCAAACATTCAATCTTAAATGCAACATTGTTCGTTCGCTGTAAATAATCAATTAAAATATTTGGTTCTGTTTCGGTTTGTCTTATTGAGAACCCATATGTATATTTAGGTATTTGGTCTTCATAGATTTCGATTTCTTTCGTATTGGAAAACTCGAAAAGTTCAGAATCATCTAAATACCTAAAGTCAGGATCCGAGGGATCTTTTAAGCTCTGATTACTATTTGAAGGATCATATATCAACAATTTTAGACGCTTTTTACTTGAATTATCATCAGAAAGCTCTATAGGATTATAGACTTCTTCGATAAAAAATTCGATATAAAAAAAATTCTCCTGATTCTGATGGCCCACATTAGTTCTGTTTTTTTTATCGCATATCAAGAGTCTTGGCTGTTGTATAAAGTCTTTTACTGTATAAATATTTTGGGTATTTAAATGATAATACGTTGTTATTAACATGAGGTGTTTTTAATTAAAAAAAGTATTTAGCTAATTTCGTTCCCCTTTAACATGTAACACGGATAAACAAAAAAAAAGATTTTATATTAGTTATAAAAACTTAATACTTTATCAGCTCTGTTTTACAATCAAATAAATAATCCTCCCCTTAAAAAACAAAGACGGTTCTAAACAAAAAATATATAATAAATAAAAAAATTTTGTTATTCAATAACAAGTTAAGTTCATGAACAATTTTATAAAATTAAATAATCAGTTAAAGTATCAATACAGCTGTTTACTTTAGTATATGAAAATACCTGATTTTAAGACTAAATCACATAAATATAAAATTGATATAAAAACTAGGGGAGCGTTTTAGACGATTATTAAAACGTAGTATAATTTCGATTATTCGTTAAATATTAAAATTTTTTGTTTTATGAAATAAAATACATGTCAGTGTCAGCATGTTTATTCAACAAAAAGTCTTTTTTGAAAACATAATGAATAATAATAATTTCTTTAATTAAATTAAAAAACTCTAATTTTTTAATTCTGATATATAGAGTTGAATTGAAACACAAGACATATCTTAATTTAAATGTTTTATTTTACATAATGTGCTTTTACAAGAAACATATTTCGGTCGAAGACAATAATGCTGCAATCATTCTGATAAATGCTTGTATTTTTTAAAAATACTAGTATGCGGGTAACTAAACATCGATGAGTGGATCTCAGGGAAACACGTTTTTGATAAACTATTGAACATAACTCAATTTTATTATTGAGATTAAAAATATAAAAACTAAAAATGCAAACAAATTAAAAAAGAAGATATTGGTTTTTACAGTTTGAAAGTCAAACCTAAAAATATGAACCTAAAAAACAGAACTTAAGAAATCAAACCCGAAAAACCGAATTTGTAAAAACTAAATTTAAAACCTTAAATTGCAAAACCCTAAACTGCAAAATCGAATTTTAAAAACTGAACTCGTAAAACTTAACTTGAAAAAAAACAAATCTAGAAATTCGAACCTGAAAACCCGAATCTGCAAAATTAAATCTAATAATCTGAACTAAAAAACCAATTCCAGAAACCTTAACATAAAAAACCAAACTTAAAAACCTGAACCTAATAAATTCGAACTTTAAAATGTTAATTTGAAAACTGTTCCTGTAATTTTGTACTTGAAAGATTGTACTTAAAAAAAAACAAGGCTTTAAAAAACGTATCTAAACAACAAATTAAACGTTGGTTAGTAGAAAAATCTAAAATTATATTTTTAATAGACGAATATGGTTACAGCTTCTTAGATTTAAATTTAAAAGTCGGGCATATAACTCGGTTTTTCGTAAACGTTTTTTCAAATTTTTATTTTCAGGTTCGGTTTTAAGTTCTTCAGTTTCGGATTTTTAAGTGCGGGTTTTCAAATTTAAGTTTTCAAGCTTGTTTTTCAGGACGTTTTTTTTTAAAAAACGAGTTTTTAAGTTCAGATTTTTAGGTTTTGTTTTTACGATTCAAATTTTTAGATTAGAACTTTAATTTATAAAATTACGAGTATTCCGTTTCTTAATCTGTTTTTATTTTTATCTTTAGATATATTAATCTGAATAAAAAAACTGGAAATATGTTTACTGGAAAATAGTTTTCTCTTTTCTTATATAAAATAATGACAGGAGATTTTTATTGAAAGCAACGAGAAGACTAAATGCGTCTCTGCCGTGACCGTCCTTCGAATATTTCGGCTGAAAAACAATAACTTGCATAAAATTAAATATTTTAAAAAAAACTTCATTATAATAAAGATTTTATCTATTAAGAAGGAAACGCTGTATTCATTAATATAAAACAACTTTGCATATATCTACTTTTCAGGTAAAGGCTAGTTATATGATAGAGATATCAAGGTGGTTTTACATTGGGTGTTTAACAACAGCTGAAAAAAAATGGTTTTTTAAGCTTCACATAACTATAAAAAAACGTAGACGAATATCAGGTAGTAATAAAAAACGATATTTCAATGGAAAATAAAAACTAAAAAAGAAAAATCTAAACGTCATAGTCACGAAAAAGATAGTTATCTATAAAACTTGGTCGTTAATCTAACACACTATACATACAAAGGAATTTATACACTTAAACCGAAAAAATTATAGAATAAATTAAATATGAGCAAAAATTGCATTATTCCACATCAGTTTAAAAATAATTAATAGATAAAATACTTTTTTAGTTTGGCTTGAGACATATAAAAAAAAAGAATAGCTTTGTTTGAATCAAAACTTAAAGAAATATATCAAACATACAGGCAAATAACGAAACAACAAACGTCACGGCTCAAGTTTTTTTTAAAAATATTAACAAAAACTAAAGAATACTCAAAAAATAACTTATATCTTTGTTTTCATTACAAATAAAATAAAAAAATTATTCCATCATATTTTCAATAACACAACCTTATTTCTTAATTCACAGTTTTTGGCATTGTTTTCGATCAGATAAGAGAGACAAAAGACTTAATAAAACGTGCTTTTGTTCGTGATAAAACTCAAATACGACCTTTTAATTTCGATTATTGCATGCGGTATAGAAGACAAAACACGGGGAAGCACAAACAAATATTTTTCTGTTTAAAAAAGTATGTGGTCATTAGACGAAACACAGATTATTAGTATATATACATCAAGAAAGTAAATACAAAAATTTTCTTAATAGTTAAATACTGAACTTAAAATCGTGAAGCCTTAAATACAGAAAAAATATTGAATTAAATATAGAAAGTCTTCAATAAAATAAAATTAACACACAATAATAAAATATAATTCACGATGAAAAAACAAGAACTTCTTTCGAAAAAGTATCTAAAAAATTAATACATCATATACGTATTTATACGTCTATATTTGCGTTTACTTTTATAGAAACACAAACTTCATCCAAGTGTCGTTAGTTTAATTAAAACATAAAAGATAGAAGTCCTAATTAAAGCAATTAAAAAATATATAATACCTTGATTATCATAATCACTTATTTGTACACGCATCAAAGACCCCTGTTGCAATAAGGGGCCTTTAAAAAAATTTAGACAATACACTAACATTAAGTGTTTCAAAAAACCTTTGTTTAAGTACTCTTCTGTGTTTTATCGCATTTCTAATACAAACTTGAACATTTAATCAAAATTTCATATCTTAATAAAAAATAAAAAAAACGATAAATAAAAAGCTAAAAAATTTTATTAAACTGAACACGAACTTAATACAACTAATAAAAACGAGTTGTTTTTGTTTTATATGTAATGTAAAAATATATTTCTTTCAGAAACCCGATATTGTACAACATCCTATTACAA
>SBJP01000175.1:0-23402 GCA_014805705.1 Cucumispora dikerogammari | reverse complement strand
AAAAAAAAGTTTTTTTTGTAATAAAATCTTCTTTGACAAAAATATATTTTTTATTTAATTTCCCACTTATTTTTTTAATATAGTTTATATAAAACCTGAGAAAAACACTAAGATAAAGTAACAGATTACATGTGTTTCATTGAGACAAGGTGAACATATTATGAAGACTATATGCAAGAACTATTAAGATAACAACAATCTTATATATATTTTTTCTGTATACTTTTTATCGTAAATTTTTTATAAAAATAAACTAATTTAAATATCAAATAAATGATTGCTGTTTTATGATACTAGTGTTTTTATCGTAGCTCGCACTCTGCATTTTATTAAAAACTTTGTTTTTTGCATATATTTATCAGTTTAACTGCAGATGCTTAAAATTTACGTCTTCTAAAACAAGTTAAAACAATTAGAAAAACATAAAAGAAAAACACTCTTTACGATAAAAGCGTCTACCGGCATTATAATAGAGTGATTTATCTTTTGTTGGTAAGAAAAAAACACACCGACATTAGCTATATACTTTAGTCGTAATTTCAGTAAAAAAAAAATGAGATTTATATTATATGTTCTCTGTTTATTCTGATATTTTGTTTCAATATATAACAGTTTTATAAACGCGTTAAGAGCATTCATCTCAACTCTTAAAAATCAAACCCTTTTTAACATATTAAAGTTTTTT
Source organism: Cucumispora dikerogammari (assembly GCA_014805705.1). Taxonomy (NCBI): domain Eukaryota; kingdom Fungi; phylum Microsporidia; genus Cucumispora; species Cucumispora dikerogammari. The sequence goes on along the minus strand of SBJP01000175.1, from coordinate 22,717 downwards.
TATCGACGTAAATTTTTCAACGAGTGTCTATTTTTAAAAAAAACAGTTTGTTTTTTTATTATTATTATATACTAAAGTCAATATTAATGACACAAAAAGAAAACTGACTGTGATATATATATGAATAAATTCTTGTCCAAAGGGGTTGTGCTTTTGTATTGTTTTTTTTGTAACTTCCACTTCGTTTTATAACCGTAAAACACACGCTATCGAAAATATAATGCGTTTCATTAAAAAGTAAAACTTATATGATTATACACATAGAAACAATAAAACAAATTTACTTTTTTCTTCATAAATTTTTTGTTCGTTGGTTTTTTTGTTCAAAAAACGTTTGTTTCGTTGATAAATTACTTACGAGATACACAAACACCTACGTGTAATAAACTCAAAAATGCACTTTAATTTAGTCAAGTTCGTGTATTTTTTTATATCTACTTGACGGGACATAAATTTAAAAAAACGATTTTACAGTTAAATTGAATGTGTGTAAAATAAAAACTGACTTACTATGTCAGTTAATTACAGCATTTTCACATTAAAAAACTGTTTTACTGAAAGAAACGCTGTTTTAACAAATAAATACTACACATTAACATATAAAAGACTTAAATATGAATATTTTATAAACATAAAAGGTTTTTGTTTTTATTTTTTAGAATAAAAAGTTGACTGCTTTTTCAATGAAATGTTTTTGTCGTTTAACTTCAAAAGTAAAAAGTGTTATAATAAATAAAAACACACTGTGAAACATATATTTATTTCATTGCTTTTATATGTTGCAGCTTGTTTTTAAATCGAAAAAAAAACTTTTTGTTCAAATATCATTATTATAAATTTGTGGATCAGTCTATATTTCTTTATTTATGAGAATTAAATATAAAATGTGTGAAGTTTTTATAAAAACGACATTTCTTTATTATAAAAAAGAGAAATAAAAACAGCACATGACGGATTTCATTTCAATTACCCCATTAATTAAGAAGAAAATACTAGAGTCGTCAACTGTTTCATCAACTAGTCCTATTCAAGTATCCTCATCATTGCCAGTTCAGCCAAACATCACAAATACGAAAGAATATAAAATAAACAACACAGAAGATAATAATACAATTAATAAAGACAGAAAGTTAATAAATAAAATAATATCTTCAGCTCTTACATTCCCAGAAGACGAAATATTTATATTTGATCATTTAACTCCAATGAGTGTTGACTTGAGTCAGTTGCAGTTAGGTCCGGCTATTGAAAGCTCGTTTTTTTCAAGTTCAACACATAATATTGAATATGATGCTGTTTATAATGAGAATATAATTAGTAATAAAAACAAAACAGACTTTAATACAGCTTCTGGAAAGAAGATTCCCTCTTTACATGCTGATAACAATATGAAGAAAACGCCGTTTCTACATAATAATATGAATAATATAGATAATAATAATAACAACGACTACAATATACCACACAATATTGATATACCAGAATTAAGGGAGTTACTAAAACGAAATCCGGCTTACACATCCTTGTTGTCGTGCATTATATCTAAAACCGACGGTCCTAACACTAATAATAAAGACAGTGGAGATACAATATGTGGTCTGGATAACGTAAAACAGATTCTACAAGAGATAATTGTTTGGCCTCTCACCACACCTCATCTGTTTGTCGGGCTGTGTCAACCTCCCAAAGGATTGTTATTATTTGGACCGCCAGGAACGGGTAAAACAATGCTAGGAAAGTATATAGCAAGTGCTACTTCTTCTGTGTTTTTTTACATTTCATCTTCAACGCTGTTGAGTAAGTATATCGGAGACAGCGAGAAAATGGTGCGAGGTTTATTCGATATAGCAAGGTTATTCAAATCAGTAATATTTATAGACGAGATCGATTCACTACTAAGCAATCGAAGTGAGAGCGAAAATGAAGCTACAAGACGAGTTAAGACTGAGTTTCTGATACAAATGGACGGCATTCACAATTCCACTGTATCGCATTCTGAGACTAATACAAGAAGTGTTCTGGTAGTAGGAGCTACAAATCGACCACAGGAAATTGATGAGGCGGCTAGGCGTAGATTAGTTAAGCGCGTTTATGTACCTTTACCTACAACTAATGGCATTAGAGCCATTTTACAGACGCTACTGGCTCAGTGCGCTCATGATATCAATGAGGATAATCTGGTCGAAATAAGCAAGTTGATGGTAGGTTATTCAGGGTCAGATACATATAACCTGTGTAGAGAGGCCGCAATGGAACCCGTGAGAGAATATATGTTAATGACAGTGAATGACAAGAGTAAGCGGCAAGAGGCGAATGAACAGCTGGAAAGAAGCAGAAAAGGACCAAATAATAACACAACGCTGCGTAAAGTCAATATAAATGACTTTAAAAAAGCTCTTACGCAGATAAGGAAGAGTGTAAATGAAAAGGAGTTAATTGAATATGAGAAGTGGAATGACAAATATGGGAGTCTATGATACTTGATTACATAAGGTAAGTGGAATCTGTGTATTACATACGCTGTTTCATATACAATATTCAATAAAACAATTGCGTTTAAATAAAAAATATGCTCAATAAACAATAATAAGTCATTTTTTTGCTGAACGTATATTTAATTAAGTAAAAAATAACTCTATCTAAAAAGAAAATTCATATAACGTGTTTGATATAGACACGTTATTTATTGATATTTAATATGGATAAGATATTGTTTGCTGTTTTTTTTGTTTATCGTATTTTTGAGTTTTGATAAATCTTTTTTAACTTGACTTGCTTAAATATAAAAACTAGTCGGGTTTATATTACGAGTAGTTTTCGGACATGTGTTGTTTGACTCTGAGAAAATATGTTTAATAATATTCGCTGATATAGGTGTTAAATAAAGAAGGTTAAGATGTATGTTAAATAAGAAAACTAACAAATGCAGATGTTAAATAATAGAAAATATTTAAAAGAAAAGTAAAAAAAACTTTTTTAATTTTTAAACTTTTTTTTCATTCTTTTAAAGTATACAGCTTTTAGTACTTGACTAGTATTTAACTTCTACTTAAATTTTTTTTTAACAGAAAAATACAGGGTATCTCTTCGCTTAACACGCAAATGCTGCAATCAATAGCTAATTTTTAAAAATTTCAAAAAAAAACGTTTAACTTCTAATTACACAACAACTAAAAAACAAAAACAAAAACATTTTTTCTCGTAAAGCTCTAGTTTTTTTTTGACTTTTATTACATAGAAAACTTTAGTCAACGTAAAATATTAAATTTTTTTAAGCTTTAATTTCAAGAAATACTTTGGTCAAGTAAGCTCGAAGGTTTTTTTTGCAAACTTCAATATCAAAAATATTTAGACTAGAGACATTTATTTTTTTCAAGATAATATTTTTCGAAAACACGAATATTCTGAAAATAAGGTTTGAAGTAAAAACGAATATTAGTAAGAGCTAAAGTATTTTTAAAATAAGGTTTGTAAAAAAAATATGCTTATAGTAGACCAAAGTTTTTTGAGATTAAGCTGCAAGAAATTTTAATATTTTACACAGTCAAAGAAATTTTTCAATTTCAAGTTTGAAAAAACTTTAAAGGTTCTATGCGACAATTTTTTTTGAATTTAGACTTACAAAAAAACTTTAGATTTTACGTGGAACAAACTTTTTTTTGTAATTAAGATTTGGAAAAACTTTAGTGTTTTATGTAAAAAAAAGTTTTCTTGTAATTAATTTTTTATTAAGAACAAAGTATTTTTTGAAAATAAGAACCAGAAAAAATCTACAGTTTACGTGGATCATCGTTTTTTTTTGTAATTAAGGATTGAGAAAAGTTTTAAGTTTTGGTTGACTAGAGTTTTTTTGTAATTAAGATTTGAAAAAATTTTTAGTTTTTATGTGGGCAATTTTTTTTTTAAAACTATGTTTTAAAAAAAACTAAAGTTTTACGTTAATCGAAGTTTTTTCGAAATTAATGTTTAAAAAGTTTTCAAGATTTTACGTCGACTAACGTTTTTGTTTGTTTTTAAAGTTGTCGTGAATATAAAAAGATGAACTTTTTAAGTGGCGTTTTTTAAAATCACAAGCATTGCAAAATCACGCTATTGATCGTAAAACCTTATAAATAAAATAATAATATATTAAACAAAAAACATTAGAGTATTTCGTTAACAAGCAAAACAAGTCATCGGGCGGATATATCGCTCGTAATCACAATAAACACGTTAAGGTAAATTTTTTGGCTTCTATCTTTTTCACTTTATATTAAAAAAATAAATTAAAAAATACAAAACCATGAATGATACAATCAAACTAAAAAGAATTTATAACAAAAAGCAAACGATGCGTTGAGAATAAAGTTTTTTATGTTTTGCATACAACTTTAAAGAAAAAAAAGAGACAAGAGTGTCTAGTAATGTTAGAAACGAGTGTTAGAACAATATTTACAGATCAAATTTACATTTTAATATACAAAAATGTTCCCTCCCGTTCGAACAATTTTAAAAAGTTCAACTCGATTACAACAATACAAAAAATATGTAACGAGATGTCACAGCTGCAGAACCTGGCATGGCTGTCATATTAAGCGCCCCGTTCGCTCGGTGAGAGGTTGTTCTATGGTACGTGGCTAAAGTATATAAGAAAATATATGGCAAACAGAAAGATAAGCAAAACTTTCGTATAAAAAAAGAATTTTGACATACTCGCGAAATAAAAACTACGCCAAAGAAAAAGCTTTTATGTTCGATAGCGCTGTAGAGTTTAAAAACAAAATAGTTATTTTTGCAGTTGTTTCAAAACCAATACACCTAAAACACACCAAGCACTGGATTATAAACAAAACGTTTAAAGTCGTATCTTCGGGGGTTTACCTACTAGTCACAATTTAAGAGCTCATCCGAGACAAACCACTGACATTTGTATATTGTTTGAAGAAACACAAAAACACTAGTCTTACTTTTAATTTTTTTTCGTTTGTGTGCGAAGATATAGACAAAGTCATTTTTCCGCTGGCTTTTCTAGATTTCGAAAAAAAGTTTTTTTTATCATTTACTCTTTTTTTGTACAACACGCAGTTAGTTAGGATTTTTTTCATTTATCCCAAACTGTCTTACACAAAATTCAACACTTGCTTTTCCCTACAAACTATTTTTATAACCCTTTGCTCTGATTTAGTATAAAATGTATATTAGAATTGGATTTTGTGCCTGAAAGCGAAAAAAAGTGCTTGGTTTATTGCTCCACAAGCATTTAATACGAATAGATTCTGTGAGTGTTTATTTTCTTTATTCAAATAAATTAACATTAATTTCGTAGACAATATTTATAATTCATCATCCCCCACTGCAAATTTTTTGTCGGTTTACGCTCGCACAGTTTCGAAATCACAAGGACAACAAACACTTTAGTTAGAAATCATATAAACTATAATAACGTATGCGTTGTTATCAACTATAGAATATTTAACTTTAGTAAAAATTTTGTAAACAAGCATTTTTTTCACTTCGAAATATTTAAGAATTTTTCATAAAAATAGTTATTGCAAAAATGAATCTAAAACTTCAAAAAACAAAAGATCGATTACACTATAGAAATTTGAAACATGTTGATATCCAAGTATTTAACCGAAACCGCCAAAACTTTAATTTTCATCCGAATAAAAGTTAAAAAAAAGTTTATTTTTTTCAAAATAAAGTCAATATAACTACTCTGTTTTGGCATTAACTGTACAAAACTGACACAAAAACAAATATGCTGCGCCGTTAATCACAGTAAACACGCGAAGGCAAGTTTTTTATTTAAATTTCTACATTTTCAACAAAATTAAAGACATTATAAAAAAAGCTTTTTATAATAAAAATTTTCATAAAATAAAATAAAAGCAATAAAGCAAATATTTTTAATAAAAAAATATATATGAAAAATATGTGTGTAATAAAAAAAATGTGTTTCTAAAAAATAATTACAAATATAAACAAGCAATTATTAAGTAAAAATGTTTTCTATTCTAGTTTTTTTTTGCTTCGCGTAATAATTCCTACTCACTTTTTTGTACAAAATATGTTTACTATACAAATTTAATAAGAAAATATTATTATGCCGTTTACGTAATATTCATTTCTATAAAATTTACATTATCATTTTTATTTTCACACTTGAAGTTAACTGAAAATATTATTACGTGAAGTTCTTAATCAAAACTACAATAGAAAACATTTTTACTTAATATTTGCTTGTTTATATTTGTTATTATTCATAGAATCTCATTATTAATATATTACATAATTGTCGTATACCTTTTTTTATTAAAAATTTTTTATTGATTTTAATTATTTTATAGGGATTTTTATTAAAACAAGATTTTCTTTTTAATATAAAAAACGACATATATATACAGTGTGCGAAAAAAAACCGTTCACCAATCTTTTTTACTTTTATGGCTCATCGAAAGAGTAAAAACACGCCGACTTATATTAAAGACATTCAACCGAAGACAGAACGTCCCAAAATAAAAACAAAAAAAACTGAGAAGCTGTCATTGGGGCGATTGGGAAAAAAAATCGATCAATAAAGTTAATAGCCAGTATAATCTCCATTTGACCGCAACACTTAGTATATTCGGCCGAACATCGTTTTTACAAGCTTTTCGCAAAACTCAACCGGTATATTTTTCCATATTTCGACAACGTGAGCAATTAAATCTGTCTTTTTTGAAAAACTTTTTCCCCGCAGTTTTTGCTTAATATAAGCCCACAAATTTTATATGGGGTTTAAATCCGGACTCTGGGACGGCCAAACAAGCACATCAATATTATTTCGCGACATATACTCACGAGAATATTCTGAAGTGTGCTTTGGATTACTATCTTGTTGAATTTTATAAGCAACCAGACATATTTTTCAACTGAAGCATCCAAATTGTACCTTAAAATATTCACATATCCATAATTGTTCATGATCCCAACATGACTTTAAGATTATCCACACTGTACTTTGTTAAACATCTTTAAAACATATCACTCTCTTCTCCAAATTTAACGGTTTTTTTATGTTTTTTCTTTCAGTCGTTCTGGGTTTTTTTTCACACAAAAGTTCGGTCATCAGTGTTTTTAAGATTAAACTTTGTTTCGTCAAAAAAAATTACATTGTTAAAATATTCGTTGTTCTGGAAAAATTATCCCTGGCATATTTCCAGCCGCTTATTTTTTTGAACCTGAAAAAGTATAGACTTGGAGACTAGTTTTTCAGCATAGAAATCATCGAATTTTAAATAGTCTAAAGCGGTACGCCCTGTAACACTCAATTCAAAGATTTCTTTCATTTTTACAGCAAGTTTTTTCGGACTAAGTAGGTTATTTTGTTCTTTTATATCAAACAATTTCTGTTTATCTAAACGCGTAAACTTGCATTTGCGTTCTGGTCTATTTTTGCGGTTTATATATTCTTTATTAAGCCTGTTTTTGATAAAATTTTGTACTTTGGTGTATGGTATTTCTAGTTTGCGACTTATCTCCCGGACTGAGATTTTTTGCTCGTATAAATATTTTATGGTGTACTTTTCTTGCATTGTGACCTTGGGTGTTTTTATGTTTTAATATTAATGCGAGTACTAATTAATTTTTCAAAAAAAGATAGTCAAAAACTTTGTTTATTTAAGCGATGGGTTTTTTTTTCAATTCTCAAACAATAATATTTGTTAAGCACCAAGAAACATAGACACTTTGAAAAAACTACTTTGACTTATACTTCAGTTTTTTATTAAAGCCAACATCCAATTAAGAAGACCTTTATTTTATCCCTCTCATTTAGACTAAACAGCAGAAAAGCTTCTAATTGTTTTTTTTTTCGCATACTGTATATTGTGGTTTTTTTATCAAACAATACATATCTTTGTGATATTGGTTTGCATCCAGCACATATATATATGTATCTATGCGTTAATTATAAAAATAAACATACGACATCACTAGTATTCTTTTAAACAATACTTAGATAAATAAATCAAAGTGACGAAAGTCTTTGTAATACGAAGTACCCATATTGTAATATCACTTATTAATGATATAAGGTCTTTGTTAGTGATTCTAATAAAAAAGATATCAAATAATAATTGTTTATATTATAAAAGAAAAATTGTTTTTTATATCGTTATGAATAGATTGGGCTTATATTTGTTAGTAAATTATTAGTGATACTATATTAATTTTTATCGAAAACATATATCTTAATATGAAATTTTTTATTAAAATGTTATCGGTTTATGCGAACAACTAAGTTTACGAAAACACCTTTGGTTTTACAAGCCTTTTTTAATTAAATATATTTTTTTATAAAAACCGTTTTTTCAAAATTAAAAAAAACACAGAAAAAACAATTAATTAAAGTTATTCAAAAAAAAAACACAAAAAAATTAATTAATTAAAGTTATTCACAAAAAAACACAAAAACAAATCACTAAAAAACCCAGTTAAAAGTTAAGCGAATAACAATTAAAAAACACAGATATTTAATTAAAAAATACCAATAAACATCAGAACATTTTAATTAAAAAAATAAACAAGAATTCTCTGAAACAAACCATCAAAAAAAATTAATTAAAAATTATCAAAAAAAAAACTAAATAAAAATAACAAAAATATCAATTAAAAATCTCAACTTTTTCAAATAAAAATCACTAAAAATAATTAATTGAAAACAACTAAAAAAAAATTAACAGTCACAAAAAAATCAATTAAAATATCAAAAAAAACAGATAAAACGACGTTTTCACAGTTTTGAAATAATAGACGAATATAAACAATATATTTTTTAATGTAAAAAAAAGCTTCCAAAAAAAGTCCCTTAAAAAAAAGTAGCCACTTTCTAAATATAAATATTTAGAAAAAATTTTAGATCTTGTCTTTTAGTAGAAAATATTAGAAAGTACTTTAATTCAGTTTCAAATTTTTTATTAAATGATATTTTTATTAATTATATTTGTAATTATTTTTTCTGTTTCTCGCATTTTGTTTAATTGTTTTTTCTACTTTTGTATGGTGTCTTAATAATCCAGGTGTGTTCATAAGTTTGTGACAATATATATTTAAACTAGAGACCTTTCTTCATTTTTCTATGAATTTGATCGCAACCTCTCTTTTTCTCTATAAAAAATTTAAATATTGTTGATTTATTCAAGCCGACTTTACTTGTAATTTAAATATTTAAAAAGAAAAACTTGAACTTAAAAAAGATCTTTTTTCTATTTGAAATTTTACTGCTTTTTTTTAATTCTTATTAAAGAATTTTAATAAAAACAAAAAAAAACCCTTTATGTTTCTCTCGTTTATTCAAATTTTTATATGTGCAGATGAGTCCGATGAACTTGAATCTTATGAAATAATAGATATGTCCAACACAACATATTGTCAACTTGGGTTCTTAAATCTTTGTCTTTTCAAGATAAAAAAAGAAAGTATGCTTTTAAAAGAAAACTTCGAAGAAGAGGTAAAAGAAATGATAAAACCCGATATAATTAGCCAAACTAAAAAAAGCAATTTTTTTCTTCAAAAAAAAACAAAGATTGACAAATCAAACACCATTGACAATCAAGACCAAGAATTGCAAAAAAAGCTCCGAACGATGTTTTTCACAAAACTAATACGTCTTGTTCATATTTTTTACTCTAAAATGCGATGCATAATACTAGAAGAAACTGGTAAAGAAAAACCTCTTCATCGTGAAAAACTACAAAAACTTTTCTCTGATCTCGACGATCATGATAAAAAATGGTACGAAGAAAAAAATATAACTCAAGAATCTATGAATATAGAGTCTGTTGACACACTAACTATTGAAGAGGCAGTGAAATATTTTGAAGATGCTTTTTGTAAAACTACAGATGTTAAAATAGAAGATCTGCGCGAATTTTTATATACAACACCTGAATTTAACTATGACGAAAAAGACAAAACACACATAATACATTTTTATTTTACCTTAGTGTATTTTTTAAGTTATGTTGACAATAAAGATTATTTAAGTAACAAATCAGATTTTATTGACTACTTTAACAAAACATATGAGACCAACGGCTCTAACAAGCCAGAAATATTGTACGAGATGGTAAAAAATACTTTTATGAGTATTTAATAATCGATGAAGTAGTTGAGCTTGACGAATTCATTGGTTATAGTAGGAAAACGAATAAGAAACTATACAAACAAAACTCCGACGAGTTAAAAAAATGTTGTCTCACGAAAGGTTATAATCTAGTAACCGTTTTCTGTACAAATAAACATCACCAAGAATTCATTAAAACAAACAGGTTATTATTTTGTTCAAATTTTTTTTTTAACAAGCGGGATGATTTTTTGGTTCAACATAATGAGTATTTAAAAAAAATAAAAAAAGATTTTATAACTTCTATAAACAAAAAAATAAATCAGGCCGGCTAGCGACTAAACTTCAGTTTTTAATTAAATAAAAATTTCTTCAACAAAATAAATATTCTGGTTATTATCTTTTCTTCGTTTTGTATTCATTGGCTACTTTTTATACAAAAGAACAAAAATTATTTTTTAACTTATAACAAAAAAAATTTCGAGCTAATAAAGCTTATTAAAAAATATAAAATAGTCTATTCAGAAAATACAAAACCATTTATTGATAAATTTAAATAGAGTTTTCAAAAATATAATACAATTTGTTTAAAAAAACAAAATATTTTGTTCAAAAATATGAATAAACCACATAACAACATCAATATATTAGCAGCTGAAAGTTTTACTTCAGTTTTTTTTTGCAGAATTTTACTCTATGTAATTGAATTCTCACTAAGCTTAGAGACGCTGTTACTACACTTCAAGCTATTTTAGAATATATAAATAAACTTTTTTATATTTTTAAAAACGCAATAATATATACAATTACTGCTGATAAAATATAAAATTTACTTCGATAGAATAAAAAAACAACGAGACTTTGATATTTTAGCGTAAAACTATAAAATTACGATTAAAAAAAATATAAAAACTTGATTAAAAAAAAGTTTTTTAAAAGAAAAGCAAACTTTTAATAAAACAATAAAACTTAGAAATTTAATATTTTACAGTCAAAGTCATCTAGCCTTGTTGTGAAATTTAAAATTTTTGGTTTTATGTCCGGGTTCTAAGTCGTTTTTTTAATTTCGGGGTTTCAATTTATGATTTTCTGATTCGTTTTTTTCAAGATTGAACTTTAATTTCCAATTTCAAGTTCGAGTTGCGTCGAGTTGTTTATAACAAATACGATTAAGTCGCCTATAACAGCTTTCTAGACTGTATGTATACGAATTTAAAACTTAATTGGTTATCAGAATTATGGTTTACAGAAGTTTGTTTTCTGCATGCGATTTCATCTTAAATTATAGTTATTCTATCATTCTAGTAAATAGTTTCTTTTGTTTTTATTATTTTCTGTTTGCTATATATGCTACATTTACAGATTTATGTTTAAAAAAGACTGTTTTTAAAAAAGCAGCTTTTTACCAAAAAAAGATTGTTTTAAAAAAGCAGCTTTTTACCAAAAAAATGATTGTTTTAAAAGAGCAGCTTTTTACCAAAAAAATGATTGTTTTAAAAGAGCAGCTTTTTACCAAAAAAATGATCATTTAAAAGAGCAGCTTTTTACCAAAAAAAAGACTGTTTTAAAAGAGCAGCTTTTTACCAAAAAAAAAGACTGTTTTAAAAAAGCAGCTTTTTATCAAAAAAAGATCATTTAAAAAAGCAGTTTTTAATAAAAGCTCTTAATTTTATATAAATATTTAATCAACATTTAAGTGAATCAATTTCAATAAATATACAATTTTTTAATTATAGTGATAACAGTAAGAAATTAATTTAATATATAAAACACGAAATAGAGCATCTAAGATAAGTTTATTTAAATTACAGTTTTATGAATAAATATATTTAAATATATTCAAACATAAAGAAAAATGTTAATATATATAATACATTTCAATACTTATATAAGTCTAATTATTATACTATACGAATTTTCGACAATGTCTATAGTGCTAGTGATCACATATAAAAACATATACATTATATATATACTAATTCCCACATTATTTAATTAAAAAAATCTTTATTTACACAAAATATTATTCTCCAATTTATGAAGACTATGAAAATATAATCTAAATAAACAACAATCTATATTTTTAACATTTTTATTTTACACAAAATTTTATTCATTCTTTATACAAATTAAAAAATATACTTGTATATTGATAATTTTCGTAAGATCTTGTCGAAGTTATGCTTATATTTTTGCTAAAGTATATTATTTATACAATATTTTTGCTTGTATTAGACTTTTTGTATTTATTTCTACTTAAAATTTTACTTATTTTTGGCAACAGTTTTATTTATAGATATAAATAAATATACTTACTTTTGTGCTTAAATTGAAATAGATATTTATTTGTCTAGCATTTAATTAATATCAAAAGTGTTTTTTTTTGTATTTTTCGAAAAATTTAAATTCTGTTGTAGTTTACAAAAAAACACACCAGAAAGTCGTTCCTGTGAAATGTAATGTGTTGTAGGTTTTTTTAGTTTTTTTTGAAAAATTACTGCTATTTTTTGTTTGATTAATTAAAGGATTCATATAAAATCTTTAAAAAGAAAACCCCTGTATGTTACTCTCATTTATAATATTAAGAATATGTATGACAGCCCTTTCTCCAAATAGAGACAATAATGGCTTAGGAACAATGGGAGAATGTTTACTACACGATTTACCAAAAATAGATGAATGTACAAAAAAAATTCAAAAAAAAAGCATACAAATAAGGGAAAAATTTGATGTCAGCTTAAATAATATAATCAGCTTCTATCCGATTTTTAAAAAAAATTTTAATAATTTTTCTTTTATAGGAACAGCGTATCCGAAAGAAGATGATATAAGTTGTGATGCTAATTTCGAAAGGCTGAAAGTCTCACTCAGATTTTTGTTTTTCCGAGACCTTGTTTATCTTCTCCACGATTTTTTTTTAAAAACGACAGAACTTATAGAAAAAGAATCGAAGGGAAGTAAACTTTCGAGCGATAATGATATGAAATTGTTTTTTAAAACCCTTGAGAATCAGGGGAGGTATATTTACTATCGTGGTAAGATAACTAAAGATTCGTTTGTAGAGAGGCGTGTTGTTACATTAGATCTCACGTCTGCTGTAGAAAATCTAGAAGAAAAAATATGTTCATATATAAACGTTGGGCCAAAAGAGCTGCGAGAATGTATATATAAAGTCACACCACTTGTTAACACTGAGGATTCAAGCTTCATAAAATATTTTTATTATACACTTATCTATTTTTTAAGACAGCCAACAAAATCGAAACAAGATCAAGAGATAGAAACATTTGTCACGAGCTTTAAAAATACATTTTCCAATGTTAAAGAAAAAGAAATCAGAAGTTGGTATAACAATCTACAAAATAACGATTTTAAAGAATACTTAACAATGATTAAGACAAATTCTTTTAACCAGGAAACCCAAGAAGCTTTTTCGGAAAATCCTGTCGTTGCCATTGGTGATGATATGAGAGAATCAGAAAAATGGGTTTTAGTTGATGACGATCAAAATATAAAAGAAGAAAAAGAGATATTTGAAAAAAAACGACAAACGGCTTTTGAAAATAATAAGCTTGAATATTGTAAAAATGTTCCTTTTACAAAAGAGAAAAACGTCATCTATAATTACAATTCAAAGCTATCACAAATAGGAGAACGACTTAAAAAACATATAGAAGCTTGGAAAAAAGAAAACTAGACAGATTAAAAAAAAAGTAAAGCTTTAGCGTTCTTTTCAAAATTGTGAGGTTTTTTTTGAATTTTTTTCATTCTTATTTTCTGTTTATAAAACCAAAATTTTTGCCCTTATGTTAATCAGATGAATATAAAAACGAGCAAAATATGCTTTGAAGGGGAGGGATTTCGATTAAAACAAGTTTTTCTTAAAGTTCATAAAAACACGTTATTGAATTTTGTTATGTCAGAGTAGCGTTAAAAACGCTAATCCACATTTAAGAAAAGAAAGGTTTTTTTAATAAATTCTTTTCTTAACGCGTTTTTGTTTTTTAGAATTATCTTTTTCTATATATCATGCTGCTTTGAATACATTATGCGTTTTTGGGTTAAATAACATATTATTAGAAACAAAATAGAGTTTTTATTTTGTTTTTTGTTTTTTGAAAAAAATGTGGTTTTTTCTGTCAAATCTTCAGGTCTCTTTTCAATTAAACAACATTGAAATCTATTTATATAAAGAAAATCTTAAAATTGATAAAGTGTGTAGTTTAATCACTTTGAAATTAATCGAAATAAATAGAAAACAAAGTTCTATATTTATATTTTGCTCAATATAATCAATAAAAACAATCAAAAATATCACAACGTTTTTTTGCGTGTCGTTAAAGCAACAAATAACTTTTTAAAAATTTGCTTTTTATTTTTTCTTTTCGAACATATTATTTTTCGTGTATTGAAAAACTAGTAACAAATAAGCGTTGTTTTTTCACTTTTAACACGAATACGCAAACAAAAAAACACACATGTCACTTTTTTTTTACTGAGTTTCTTTTTGTTTTGCAGATTTTTACGTCAAAAGAAACAAAATATAAAAACTAAATATTAAAGCAATAAACGAAATTAAACATTTCATTTCCAAATTATTTGTTTTTCTTAGATTTTGCGAGTTGCAAATGCGAAAATTTGTCAGAAAAAAAACAGTAATTAAAAAAATTTTACAAGTGATATGTTTTTTTTGACAAACGTATTTATCAAATACGAATATTTTTTTAGTTTATGTCTAACTTTTTCATCCCTAAGTGAACTTTTACTGAAAAATGATACGCAATTTACTTAAAATGTTTGTTATTACACTTGGTGTTTATATCAGACCTGTAGCGTTAAAATAAGAATATCATAAAAGCTGGAATAAACTTTTATATAAAAATCTTTAAATATATGTGTTTTTTATACTAGATAGGTCGCGTTAAAATCTGAAGCAGCATGTTTCATTATAGATCATAGGTTTTTCTATAAAAAATATTATACTCTTGTTTTCTATATAAGAGCTGTGTGTGCCGAACAAACTTTTTTTATTAAATTTTAAAAAATATACAGAAAATATATTATTAACGTTTTTTTCACGCCAATACTTCTTATATAAAAACAACAAAAAAAATTTTTGGATTTTCACGATATCATTTTCTACGTTCTCGAATGTGAATGTTGAGATATGTTGAATTTATCAATAAATAATCAAAATCTTTTATTTAAGTTTTTCACGAAAGTCAAAAGTTTGTTTACTAAAACTTGACTAGTTTTAGTATTAAATAACGTCTCTAACTAATAGTTTGCGATGTAAGTTAAAAAACGAAAAAAATAAAATTATTAACAACTATATCAAAAAGTTTCAAAAATATTAAATGAAATAGAGAAAACTAGAATATTTAATTTACTTATAACGAACACTGCGGCTATTCGATATGTCATCTTTCGAAAATTAAAAATTAAAAAAAAAGCTTAGTTCTTCGTATTTGAAAAGGGGGCTATTGATAATAATCAAAAACAATTCAGTTTCTACCAAGTTTTATATATAAATAAAACAATTAATATTTTGTATTTAAAATTTTTATCTATTTATAAAAACCAATATCTTTCTGTCACAACTTTTATATATATATATATGAAAACATAACTGATCCGCCTGCTTATAAACATTTATATTAGTAAAAACAACTTACGAAGACTAAAAAATAACAAAATATATAAGAGTTTTAATTGCTAAAAACCCAATTCACAATACATGGCTGCATCTACAAATGCAAATAATAAACCACAGAAATCGAAAAAATTTTAAGACACATCGGGAGAAAATTCGATGTTGTCATCTGGAATATTTACGCAGATTAAATACAAACAACTGCTTTCTAAATACTTAACAGAATGCAATCTTGTTGATAAGTTCGGATCTTATGCTTTATGATTGAAATGTTGAGTCGTATTTAACAACACGAAGCTCTTGTGAATATTCTATCAACACAAATGAGAAAAAATTGTTTTTTTAAAAATCAAAAATCAAACAGCGTCTGAGTTGTCTGAAGATATTCCGACATTTTCAAACAAAAAAACCGAAACAGAATGATAATATCACAAAAAGTATATAATAATGGCACAGTTAAAAACTTTTAATTCAAGAAACGAGTGCAATAACAATGATAATAAACAAAAAAAACGCTGATTCATATAAAATTCATAAAATAGAGAAGAAAATAAAAAAATCAATAAAATTGATCTTATTTATGTTATTTTAAAAAAATAAGATAAAAAGTTTAATTATTTTTCTATTTCAAAATATAAATATTGGTTTTTAAATGTTTTAATTCTAAAGAATTGTAAAGTAAAATATAAAGTTTTGTATAAACATTACAAACACACTGTGTCGACGAGTTTTTACGTTTCTCGCCTATTAAAATTGCATGTGTTAGCTTTTGAATTTCACCTGCGAGCGTCTAAAAGCATTTTCAACTATTATTTTCTGTTTCTCAATTGCACACATTTTTTTATTAGAAACGTTTCGATTCGGGATAGTTCTAAAATTTTTATATATCTGAAGATTTGAATCGGAAACTCTAACTACATAAAACATTTGATATTTTCAATCAAATATCGATGTATTTCAGAACTTTTCAAATCTCAGCATCATGCGATGAATCATACTCATAAGTTACTGCTCTTAAACGTTTCTTATAGTCCGCTGAACACATAATCCTAACTAAAATTTTTTTCTTGAATAACAGGCGTGATTCGACACTTTTCGATATTATAATTTTTTTATGAAGTTTTCCGTTTGTAAGAATAGTGTTGTATATATCAAATTCTTTATAGAAACTTTGCTCAAAATATTCATATTTGTTAGAATGTGGTAGCAAGTTTTCTTTCTTTTAAAAACAACAATATAATTTTATTCATCAATCTTTAAAAAAAAGAAAATTTCTGATATCCGGAAAATTATCGCTTTTTTATATATGTACATATTTGAGAAATATTAAATATAAAAAACATCAGTTTTAATTCAAATTATTTTGAGATTAAATATCTTTGTATAAATAAAACTTTGGTTAAAAAACAACTTTTAATGATTCAGAAAGTTTATTTGAATTCAATGGCGTTTTGATTATAAAAGTTTGATTCTCAGTGTTATGCATAAAAACAGCTGTTTTTAAATTGACTCTTTTTTATCACAGCACTAATAATAAGTCTCTCATTTTTTTTGAATTATCAGTTTTGTTTTTTTTAGTAATTTTTTTAAGGAAAAGTGTTTCAAGTTTTTTTTATAAATTGTTTTTTATATTTTGTTGTTTTTTTCTCATATATAGATAAAATCAAAGAATATATAAATAAAACTTGAAAACAGACAAAATGTGAAAAAAGCATTCGGGAACATTAGACAGGCCGAATGAGCAAAGTTTGTGAATTATTTTACTTATCTAGACATCTCGGCAAAAATGTAGTTATTAAAAGCTATAATTACACAATATATTATTATATATACAATGTTTATATATGTTTATGTAGTTCATTGTATTGAATGCCTGAGATGATTGCTCTTATGTCGTTAAAATCACTTGCTTTAAATATTCCAAACTTTATTCGAGAAACATTGATGACAAACACGGTTTATATGTCTGAATTTCAAACAAATGACGAAATAAAATATATTTTTACGTAAATTGTCTCTTTCTTTAGATTCGCTTTTGTTATTCTGTGAAAATCAAAACAAGTCAAACTTTTTACGTTAATTTTTACATATTTATTTGAAAAAAAGTTTTTGAAAATTCTGCTTTCTGGCAAAGGGGGCGGGCTATAAAGAATATAATAAATGTGTTCACACTTTACTGTATTCGATGTCTATGCGAGAAGCGCCCTGCAACACTTTAAAATAGAACCATACATTAAGGCTTTATAGATCATTGGTTTCAAACTAATAAATATCTTAGAACCTATAACCGGAGATACGTGGATATGCTGAACGATATAGTTTTTCAGTATAAATTAACGAAATATTAAGTCACCATATTATCATCTTTTATTTCTTTTAAAAATATGTCTTTTCTGATACTACCTGTCAATTTCAAGTTAGATTCATAGAAATTCAATATGCATGAGCCAATTACGCGAGATGCGTTTTGACTATAGTGCACAGTCTACGATGGGTGTGGGCTCAGAACATTACTTTGATAAAAGGATATTAATCGTCAAAATTCAGTCTGGCTGTTACGGCGCAGACGAGAAGTACTCAAGAGCTCTTATATAAAAAAAAGTTTTGATAATTTTAAAAATATTAAATGAATTTATTTTAATTAAACGAGAAGACTTAAAGAGATAATATATGTTTTTTATATCCATCTCTCTAATTAAAAAATTGATTAAAAAAGTTTTCATTTGTTATTATTTTTACTCTAAGCAACAAATATCAACATTTAAGTCTCTGTAAAAATCGGAAATAATACAAAATGACTGTTTTATTAATAAATTAAACATATCTGAATTTTCCCGATCTATTAGCGCGAAAATGAAATAAACTTTTATATAAAAAATCGTTTTTTACATTTTTTGTTGTATAAAAAATCTCTCTAAAAGTCATGAATACGATATTTTCGATACCAAATATAAAATTATAATATAAAAAGGTTTATTTTGGATTTCCACGACCACTTCTACATAGAAAATAACGGAAAACTTTTTATATATAAAAAAAGCTTTTTTATAAAACATCTAACTTAGATTTCTAACATGAGACTTTTAATATAAAAAGAATGAAAAAAAATATTTTTATATATCAAAGATTATTCCAGATTTTCACACTACACAAGCTTAGAGTGTTTGGTTAAAGTTTTACGCGCAATTTAATGTTATAATATATTTATTATTCTGCAGAGCAGTCAATGCGCTTAAATATAAATACAAGCGGTGTGAAAAAGTTAACAAGGATGTATTAATTTTTTAAACTTAATTTTATGTAAAGCTCACTTTCTAATAATATTTATACTCGGGGAAAACAAAATTGTAAAAAATATTCAAAAGAAAAACTTGAGAACATTATAAATACCGCTAAAAAAAAATAAGAAATTTAATAAAACCAGAAATTTTTATTAAGATAATCAGGCAGGTTATTATGACTACAGTTTTTTTTTTTTAGATGTTTTTTTTAGTTACCTTTAAGCCATCGATTACTGATTCATGACACATTTGCTTGTAGAGAAACAAGCTTTAATATAATTTAACGGTTTTAAAACAGGACCGTTGTTTAACATTTTAGAATTCAGGAAAAATTTTAATATTCTTATCTAGAATATTGATTTTTGTTTCAATTGAACTCTCTACTTTTATCTCTACTGATTATAAAATGTACAATTGCCATGTTTTTCGTTTTATCTGAATTAAATAAAATAATTTAATCTTCTTCTACTAAAACAATAATATTAATGTGGGAATATAGTTTGTTTTAATAATCTATGACAATATCAACACTCTCAATCGAAACATTACTATATAATTCAATTTTATTTCAACAAGTTTTGAAAGGTCTTTATGATCGCTCTGTCGATGTATATGTGATATATACAATTGAAGCTTTTAAACTAAATTGTTACAAAAGAGTACTTTTACATTAATGTCTAATGTAGTTTTTGAAAGTATATTAGTCACTTGGTAATGAAAATATTTAGATTTAGTACTTTTGATAACCCCAGCTGCCAATAGTTGTAATTTCGTTAAAAAAATACTTGGTATAAACATATTTCAATATTAGAGTAAATAGAACTAGGCTTATTCTCAGAGAATTATCAAAAAACATGTGTCTTTTTTTTTTAACTTTTTTAAATATTCGGTTCAATTCTTTTAATCATTTATTGAACACTAAATCAGGCATTCAAGCATTTAGATTATTTCTATAAATACAAAAACCAGCGGTTTATGATTGTAAAAGCCTTGTGTGATCGTAACATACCAGTTACAAAAGGTTTTGTTTTTCAGAACTTTCTCTGTTGCGGCGCAATAAAATAGTAATAAGATCTTTAGTTTATTTTATACCATTTCTTATTTTCAATAATAAACCTTTAGAGACATCTAACGATAAAAACAGTGTTGTTTTACCACAGTTAAATAAACTTAAGTCTTAGTAATGCGCAAGTTTTTGTTGAATCTTATTTACACAGACGTTAATATGGTGTTTTTTTCGACTGTTTTCGTTATTTTTTTATTTATTTTCGTAACTTTTAATTTAAAAGTAGAAAAAATTAAAATATTTCTTGTTCATTTAGTACTTTTTTCGGTTTAGAAAAAAATCGTCTTAAGACGAGTTACGGCCCCAGTTCGCTAAACTTAAAAAAAAGTGACAACTCGCGATATTAAAAATAAAATAATGTATCTATGTTTACTATAATAAAAAGCCAGCCGATTATGATATTCTAAGCTATCAAAACTTTATCAATAATAAAAAAAATCTTAAAAAGAACGACAAGTTGGAGATGTCGAAATTGAAGAAGTTCGTGATTTTTAATATTGAGAACGTCGGATCGGTTGTAAAAGCTATAGATTATATTTATCTTATAACTGTGCAAGAGTCAAATAAATTTGTTAATTTATATAAAATAAAGAAAAGAGCAAAAATTTATAATGAGAGGGCCACCCACGTAATTACTAGCGCTTCATCGATTATTGTTCATCACTGCTATTGAAATGCCCAAACAAAAACATTACAAAAAACTTTAAAAAAGATCGAAATGAAAAGATTACTTTTAATAAGCTGTTTATGACAAGTATACCAGATGTTATTAAATAAAGATTTTGGCAACAATCTGTTTTTACATAAGACGCAATTTCACGTGATTTGCTTGAATTATTACTTTTTCGACTGTAGACAAGCATCGTTTTTTGTAAGAACATTAGTAGTAGAATCGTAGACAAAATTTTTTTTTATAGCACCAACAGTTTCTATCGAGTGTTAATTATCTATGGTTTAATTTTTGAAAACTCTTAACAACTCTTTTATTGTTTAATGAAGCCTAAAAGCGCGATAATCTACAAAAGAAGTTTTCTCTTTGTGTAAAGAGTTTCAAAAAACTTTCCTCTTTGTTTATTACTTAAGATTTTAAAAAAACATTGCTCAACTTCCCGTTGTTTTTGCTTTTCTCTTACTAAAAAAAAGTTACTTCTTCGATTTTTGTTACGCTATTCATTGTCGCGTTCGATCGGGTAGCTCTTTATCTGCGTATAAAAAAATTTTGAGTTTCAAAAGCTTATCCACAGTGCGTGCTAATTAGTTTTATCTTGACTAGCTATGTGCAAGTTGCTTTAAGCGATTAAAGCATCTTTTTCCATTTTTTCGAGACTTTGAATTTAAAAAAAAACATTTTTTTCTTGAAAAACTTTATGTTGTTTCTCAAACAAAGCTCTTACTTATTAATATCTTTTTTAAATATTTACTTTGCTGTTTTGTATAAAGTCTTCTGAGAACAAACTTTGCTGAGATATTTAATTGATCGTTGGTTGAAAAATTTAAAATAACCGCCTAAATATTGTTTACATCTTCAAGGTTTTAAAAGTGTGTAAAATTTTAGATAGTTATAATTTAACAAGCGCAATAAACAGTGTTTACGAGTTTCGAACAAAAAATCCAGTAAAACAATTAAACATTTATATTACTTTGTCTAATTTTAAAAGAGTTGAAAAACAATGATTTTCTTGTTATACTTGAATCACACTTAAAAGGCAATTTAAAAAACGAAATTTTTGACATAAAAAATAATTGAATGTTTAAAACTGTTTTTTTTAGTATGAGAAGATACAGATTGGAATCATAATGTCAGAGATGTCATAATGAAAAAAGTTTCATAATGTCAAAAAACTGCAAGCATCAAAAAAGTTAACATCAAAAACTATAATCTCATGAACAAAATGCACTTAAAAAAACGAAAACCAAATAAGCTTATAAAGAAAATTTAAAAGAAAAAAAAACAGATATTAATTTTATTAAAATAACAACTTCTAAAAAAAATTGGAAAAGAAAGGTTCAAAAATTAAAAAAGAGTTTTTTCTTTTGATAAAGAAAATAAAATTTCTGAAATGAGAGTCGAGAGTAAAGTTTAAAATGACTTAAGTATGTATCAATATAAGAGCTTAATTTTATGTAAATAAAAGGATTCATCACGAGAGAAAATCGAAGAAAAAGTTGATGTCTAATTGAAAGCAAAAAAGAAAACAAAGTAGAAAAATAAATAACCTGTTTTCAATGATCAAGAACAATAATATCTTCAAGTTTATTAATAAAGATGATGAAAGAAATCTCTTCCTTTACTCTTATAATATTGATGATTATTTCATCTAATGGGAAAAGTTTTTTCAAAATAGAAGTCTCTCTCATATTTCACCCGAACACTTTTTATAAAAATATTTTTATTTTATTCTCTCAATATATAACAATTTTTGTAAAAACAACCATTAAGTTAATGCTTTCTTTAAAAGTATTGTGTCAGCTCCTCACAATTTTTTTTGATTTTTGGTGTAACCAAAGCGCCAGCGAATCTTGGTTTCCCCAGTTCTATAGAGTATTTAGGCTTGATTCTCGGTGTGGTGTTGTCTTCAATATATGTTTCATATAAATAATAGTATATTTTTTGATTCAATCAATATCGT
>SBJP01000174.1:0-23420 GCA_014805705.1 Cucumispora dikerogammari | reverse complement strand
TTAATTAAAAATTACGAAAATGAATGGAAAAATTACGAAAATGAATGGGAAATATTTTAATTTATTTTAATTTTAATTAAAAATTACGAAAATGAATGGGAAAATTACGAAAATGAATGGGAAATATTTTAATTTATTTTAATTTTAATTAAAAATTACGAAAATGAATGTAAAAATTACGAAAATGAATGTAAAAATTACGAAAATGAATGTAAAAATTACGAAAATGAATGTAAAAATTACGAAAATGAATGGGAAATATTTTAATTTATTTTAATTTTAATTAAAAATTACGAAAAAGAATGGAAAAATTACGAAAATGAACGGAAAACCCTATATAACATTCTAAATAGCTTCTTTATATTCTTCATTATACTCTAATATTCTTAACACCTATATATCCAAGGCATATGCCTTACTTTCCCTCGTCCCTAATAATAACCCCCGTGTGACTCATAAGTCCCAGATATAAAAAAGAATGTGGCGGATCTTCGTATTCAAAATCTTTTATTTTCTTTTCCATTATGTTGATTTGATCCTCCAACTCCTCAATATACACTACAAGTATGCCAGCGTCTGATTTTTTTCCAATCTGTTATAAAAGACTCATAATCTTTTCTATAAATTGTTCCGAGATATTTTTTTACTTCAGTTATGCAACACTTCGTGTATCTTCGTTCGTATTTTACAATGTTTCTTCCTATTCCTATAATTTCCATATGTAATATAATATTTCACTCCCAAGATCTGCTGTTTTCTGTATGTAAGTTTCTTTTACAGATTGTAATTTTTTTTTTTAGTCTTTGTTGAGTTCTGTGTTTTTTGTTTTGACTGCATTTAAGGTGTGTGTCTTCTTCGATGCATTGGCATTTGCTGCATACTTTTATGGTTTCTTTATTTATTTGTGAGTGTTTATTTTTTTAATTATAATTAATCTTTAAAAAATATATATTTTACATTAATATATAAGAAACATCTACAGCTTATTATAAGTTAGTAGATAATAAGTGTTAACAGAAAATAAAATGTAACTCTTTATTTAAACCAAAACTAATAAACTTCACTTTTATATGTTTTTCTTATAGAGAGTTGTCATCGGTTTAATTCTATATTTTTTTCTCATTATTTTATATAACAATACATCATAAAATAATGTTGTTAATTTGACCGAGTCAATATTATATGTGCCGGGTTAAAGAAGACCCGTGATTATTGTGCCCCTATATGTTTTTTATAGAAAAAATTAATTAAAAAAAATAAAGATTTTAAGTATAAAAAAAAGTTAAGTATTTTAGTATGTAAAAAAAAGACTTTTATATACTAAAATCAAAAACTCGTCTAAATCTGTTATTAAAAGACATGGGATAAAATATTTTTTGAAATATTTATATTCAGAAAGTTCGCACTTTTTTTTTTGGGGGACTTTTTTGGAAAGTTCTTCTAACTAATCTTTTTTTGATGACTGTTAGTGTTCTCTAATCGAAATTTTGTGGTATTTAAATGTTTTATGCGTAAATTTAGATTGATATTTTTTCGGTTTTTTTTAGTGATATTTTTGAGAATTTTCAATTAATTTTTGTGTGATGACTGTTGGTATTCTTTAGTTGCGATTTGTTGATATTTAATTTTTATGCGTAAATTTAAACCGATATTTTTTTTGGTTTTTTTTAGTGATTTTTTTTGGAAGAATTAATTAATTTTTCTGAGACGGCTTTTAGTGTTTTTTAATTGAAGTTTTGTAATAATTAAATGTTTTATGCGTAAATTTAAACTGATGTTTTGCCCAGTTTTTTTTAGTGATTTTTTTTTTGAAGATTTTTAATTGATTTTTGTGTGATGACTGTTGGTGTTCTTTAGTATCGATTTTGTGATATTTAATGTTTTAATCTAAATTTAAATTGATATTTTTTTCGGTTTTTTTCAAAGATTTTTTTTTTGAAGATTTTGAATTAATTTTTTTGATGTCTGTTAGTGTTTTTCAATCAGTTTTCTGTGAAATTTAATTAAATCTTCATGTTCGGTCTTTTAAATTTTAGTTTATTTAATTCGGTTTATTAAGTTCGCTTTTTTAGGTCGATTTTTCGATTAGGTTTTTTAGGTTTGTATTTTCAGATTAAGTTTTTCAAATGTATTTTTTTTATTAGATTTTTCAGCTTACTTTTTCAGCTTCAGTTTTTGGATTCAGTTTTCAGGTTTGTCTTTTTGATTTGTATATTCGAGTTTTGTTTTTTTAGCTTCGTATATTCGGGTTCAGTTTTTAAAGTTCAAATTTTAAAGTTCGTTTTTTATGATTTGGCTTTTTAGATTCTGTTTTTTTTAAGTTTAGTTTTTTAGAAACGAAATTTCAAATTTATTTTTTAAAATCTAGTTTACTAGACGTAAACTTTAAAAGTAAATCGCGCTCTTTAGACACTTCTAATAACACGTGAGCTATAGAATAAAATTTTTGAGATTTTTATTTATTTACGAGCTGGTGTGTTCTAATAAAAACTTATGTGTAGACTGTCAACGATCTCTGTCGTCAAAATAAAACTAAAAAAGAATTCAGAGATTGCCCGGGTTTATAGTTTGTTGTCTGATTTCTGTGGAGTAGTGGTCGTTTTAGAGTTCATATATCGATTTAGGCTTTAACGGTTAGATTCAACAATTTATATATGAACCTTTTGGTGGGTAGCGGTTAGACTTTAGAATTCATATATGGTTTCTTGAAGTTTGCAGGATTAATGAAAAATATAAACAAGAGCGCCATAATCTCATCACTAAAAAAAAAGAATAAACAAGTAATAAAAAACAGTAATAATAATAAAAAATATAGTGGCACTATAATTCTTGAGCACCATAATCCTGGCACATATTATAAAAGATTTTTACAACAAAAAAAATTTAGTATAATAATTTATATGGAATTTTTATTTTCGTTAAGTGAATCCCAGTACCCTTTTTAAACATATACCTAATTTATTTGGTGCAGTTTAAAATATTTTTGTTGCAAAAAAATACATTCTAATGAGAAAGTTCAATTGTATATATAACTAAACATATAGACACTGCTTTAATGTATTATTGAAAAAAAAAATTTTTATTGTATTATAGAAAACGGGGATTTACTGAAAAGAAGAAAAAAAAACTATTTTTTTTCAAAATGGTTTACTTTTAACAACAACTTTTCCCCCTCCTCAACAAAGACATACTCGTAAAAAACACAATAAACCAGACATAACTTATTATTACATAATGAGCCCCGAAAAAACAGACTAGAATATATTTTCTCTTCTACAAGATTCTGTTCTTAAATAACCCCTTCTTATAATTATATTCTATAATATCCCAAATAGCCTCTTTATTCTCTTCATTTAACTCCAAAATCCTTAACTCCTTCATATCCAAAATAAAAGCACTGCTTTTATCGTCCTTAACAATAACCCCTGTGTGACTCATAAGTGCCAGATATAAAAAAGAATGAGGCGGATCCTCGTATTCAAATCCTTTTATTTTCTTATCCATCATATTAATTTGATCGCCCAATTCCTCAATATCCTCTATAAGTGTGCCATGTTCTCGATCCTGTTCTAAACTTGTTCTAAAAGAGTCATAGTCTTTTTTATAAATCTTTCCTAGAACAGTAAATTGCTCATCTTCGGTTATGCGACATCTATTGTATCTTCGTTCGTATTTTGCAATGTTCTTTTCTATTCCTTTTATTTCCATTTGAAGAGCCATTGTTTCACATTCAAGATCTGCTGTTTTCTGTATAAAAGTTTCTTTTACATTTTGTAGTTTTTTATTTAAATCAATGTTTTTTAATCTTTGTATAATTTCAGTAGTCTTTGCTTTCGTTGATTCTAAAGTGGGCGGATCTTCATCGATGAATCGGCACTTCTTGCATAGTTCCATGGTTTCAATTTTTATTTGTATTTGTTTTTTTTTTAATTATATTTTATCTTTTTAAAATATATATTTTACATTATTATACAATAATGTTTACATCTTATTATAATAAGTGAATTATAATATAAGTGGTAACAGAAGATAAAATGTAACTCTTTATTTAAACTAAATATAATGAATTAAGTTTTGTATATTTTCGTAGAGAGAATTGTCATCGGTTTAATTCTATACTTTTTCTTCATTATTTTATATTATAATAACACGATGAACTAATAATGTTAAAAAAGCTCTTCAATATTATATATCAATATTCAAAGTAAGAATAAAAATGTCTTTTGAGGCCTTATATAAAAACTCAAACATGTTTTTAGAACAATAAATAAATAGCAGAATATTCTTGTCATTTTAAAAACTATATATCTAAAACAATCATGGTTTTAAAAAAATAACCTATAGTCTGATAAAACGACAGTTCTTAGATGAAAAATAATATACTTACCCAAGAACACGACATCGTACGTTTAAAAAAGTTTTGTTTATTTTAATATTCGATAAATTTTAGTTTATTTAAGAACAAACAACTGTTTTTTAATAATCAAGATAAAAGAAGCCTGTTGGTATTTTTTTTTGAATATTGACTTACAATTTGACATAACGGTTTTGAAAAACTGCAATACATGTTTAACGTTTTTATATTCTTGTAATAATAATTCTAAAATATTTGGTTTTTTTTTGTCTTAATTTATTTAAAAAACCTCAAAAGATGTAATGAAAACAAACTATATTTTTCAAAAAAAAAAGTTTTTTTTCACACATTTACTATAGAAATTCATGTTATAGTAATTACAAAAAACTGGTGTATTATCTATAAATCTTTAACTCTTTACACTTCATAAACTGTTTTATAATTTATTGAAATTTACCTTTATCTCTTAAAGATGCATATGGAAGTTTTTTAATTCAATCTTTTTTTTTCAAAATTTGCATATAATAGTTTTGATGCTGTATCGATGCGCTTTATGAAAAAAGATTAAGATAAAAACTCCGAACCAATTTTTAACCCAATGCTTTGGATATAAAAATATTGAAACGTGAGAGAAAAGTTGAAAAAAAGCTTTTATAGATTACAGTTCTAGATAAGCATTCGATCAGAAAATGTGTATATTTCAAAAGTTTGAGCCTTTAATATAGCGCAACTAGGCATACAGCAATAAAATGTTACGAAATTAGTTCCACAAAGAATATGTTCCCTGTCTTGTTAAACAACCGATTGTTTATTTTTTGATCGTCCTAGAATTTCGTCAATGACAAATGGACTTAAAACTCACTATTTGCAAAAAACAAATAGTAAATAAACACATGAAATGACGAATTTGAAATATAATCAAAAAAACGAACTCTGGGGCAACTTGAAAGGATAATCGTAGAAAAACGAACTGTAAAAACATAAGTGGAATCTTAAAATACTAAACTAGAACATATGTTCAGATGTAATACTAGTATATTAAAACATATTTTTTTTACATTAAACCATTCAAATGCGAATTTTTCAAACGAAAGTGGTCTTAAACAACTGCTTTTTCGGCTAGTCTTCTTGGTTCAATTTTAAGATTCTGTTTTTTAAAAACAATATTTAAAAGTTTAGTTTCTTAAAGTTAACTTTTTATGTATTCACAATTTTTGACTTGATTTTAAGGAATAATGTTTTCGACCCTAAGTTTTTTTTTATCGAATTTTTTTCTGGGGTTTAGGTTTCGGTTTTTAAGTTTCAAGCTATCACACTGGTTTTTATATTTCATTCTGTATTTTGTTTTTATGCGATAATTTTATGTTTCAAAATTAACAAGTCAAAGTACAGTTTCGAATCTTTTTTATTTCAGTTTTTTAGAAAAATATCAACACTTTTTTGGTACGAGTTTTCAAGTTCTACAATTGTCTTCAGATATCGTTGTAGGTTTTGTGTTTTGATATTGAGTTTGATCTATATCTTTAATATTTATGTCGTAATTACAAGTTTTAAATTTTAACTTCTATGTTTCACTTTCTCTTTCAGATTGTTTATTTTAAAAAAAATCTCCAGTTGTCTTTATATTATAATTTATATTCTCTTCAAGCTCTCAAATAGGATAAAAATCTCTGAGTGCTTTTGCAAAAATTTAAAAAACAAGTTAAACACTCAATTTACTTAACGCCTTTCGCTTGTTACAAAAACTGAAATTCTTCATATGTCACATTTATGAGTGTCAGATATGTTTTTCAATCTTTTTGAAAGAGTTCTTGATTGTTTCTTGAAGCCTTTCTAAATCCTTTTTAAGTTTTTTTTTTGAAAAAACACGAAGAACGTGTTTTGGGGTGACAACCGTTAAAATTTTACGTAGTCTTACGTTACTGTTTTTGTAGGTCTTTTTCGTTTGTTTTTTTAATTAATATTTTAAAAAATGATACAAAAATGCTTAGAAAAAACACTATGAAAAATATAGAACGCATTAAGTTTTTCCGTTAAACAATCATGCTTATATCGACTTGTTGTTATCAACATCATCGAATACTTTAAATTATATTATCGATCGAACCAAAAGATTTATAAATCATTAATTCTATATTGTTGACTGCGAAATGAACAACCATTTAAAAGAAAAAATCTTTCTTCTTCTAAAGATCATAAAACAACGCTCACATGAAAGCAAAAAACAATGAATTTAATTCTAAGATAAATGCTGAAAAAAACATCGTTTCTTTTGCTGGTATGATTCCGATAGTTATTCTTGTTCGCTGTAAATATTTTCAAAGACTCAGCACCACTCTAAAACAAATAGAAAAATAATATCAGAGACTAATATTAAGTGATTAATTAAAAGAAAACAGAAAAAAAATGGATGCTGCTACATATACACAATTCCTTTTTTATAACAAAATCGATGTTGAAATTTTAATTAAGCATATCAAAGTCTATGTATTTAATCACTTTATAAATATGCGCTAGATTCTAAAGTTAAGAGAAATACATCTGGTGTTGTTTAATATGCCGGTTTAAGACAATATATGCTAAACGCATATTTTAGTTTTTGACAAATACTGCGAGCATCTTTGGTTTTTTACGACAACCCAATAGCTTATAAACCAGTGTCGAGAAATTGTTTCTATTCCTTAAACCGACTGTTTCCTTATATATAAACATGATCACTAAGGACCGTAGCAAAAAAAGCAATTATAAAACAAGCCGCAATAGTATTAGTAAACTGTGCATTTAAAGAAAAATTTCTTTGGAAGTAGAGGAAGCTGATACAAACGACTTGTCATAAAGAGAAAAGAAAAGTTGCGAATATATAATCTACTCAATCACATACAACAATATCTCCAATGTCTATGCAACGCGAATCTTCAAAACAATATATTCTTTTTTTGAGTTTCTTTGCTATAAAAAAATGATTTAGCTACAGATTTAAAGAGAAACAAAAAGTAAAAAAACCTTGTTCATTATATGAAGAACTTATATGTTTGTGTGAATGTAGTTCAGCTTTGTTGACAAGAGATATATATGTGTGAACGCAGTGCATGACAAATTTATTACATAGGAACCTGAACGTTAGTTAAAAAATTTTAAAAGAGAGAAATAATATATGAAAGCAAGTCAACTTTTTTCTTTATAGTTTGTTTGATAAAAAAATATTCAGTTTTATTCCATCCACACATTTGACAACCTATTCGAAATAAGAAATAAAAACTAAAGAGAACATATTAGAGTGGAATTAAAAAAAACACTTGGTTAACACAAAAAAATCTACTTTTGCTTTGATAAAAAGATTATAACAACAATATGAATAATGTCGATCTATCGACCAAATGACTAAATACTATAATCAGCAAAAAAAAAAGACAACAGGTGTATTGAAAATACATGTTCTATTTAACAGAAAAGATTTTAATATTACTTTGAGATATTTATTTAAAATTCATGGTAAAATATAACTCTTTCAATTTTAAAGAAAAATGATTAATAAGTTTTTGATTTTCATATTAATAAAAGACATTATGACTCACAACACAGGAGTTAAAGTGTCTTTTAACGAAATCGACATTATTTTTTTTATTTACATGTGAAACCAATTAAACAACATAAAACAAAAACATATAAAAGACCAGTTTAATCAAGCAAAGAATTTTTCAGAAAGATAGTAACCTTTCACGAAAAAAAAGTTTAAACAATTACATCTCTTCGATGAAAGGTCAAGACGCGCGTGGAGCTAGTCTAAGAATAAAGATATTGTTGTATATAAGAAGTTTTTTTATGCAGTAAATTAAACTCGTATGTAGCTACAGTTGATCGGTATTTTACAGTCTATCATATGCGTATTTTAGAATATCACTACTGCAATATGAACGTTTCTTGAGCCAACGTTTTTATTTTATTAACGGCTATTTGACTTGTAGATGTTTTCTAAAAAAAAGATATTAATTTTTTATAATTGTCTTTTAACACTTTTCTTTTTTTTTTGGTCATTATAACAGACATAAAAAATTTAACAAAATTATGCACGTCTTTAATAGTGACCAAAAGAGATCAAAATATTTTAGGGTTCACTATAATAGTCAATAAAAATCAATAAAAAACTAAAAAGAAAAGTTTGGATTCAGATAAAAACCAATAATTCAAACATAAAATACTTTAAAGAAAAGAGTATAAGTATAGAAATCACATATGTCATTTAATGATAAAAAAGGAAAACACTATATTATTGTTTTATGTGCAACAAGCCACTTTGCATCGAAGTTGTTATATATCTTATTATGAGAGTTTGGAAGTGGACGAAGGCTTATCTCTTCAGCGAATAAAAGTTTCAAATTTAGAACGTAAAATTATCAGATAATGTAGACTTTAGTAATTTAATTTAATCGTTTCTAAAATGATTGTTTTTCTTTTATAAAAACCATTTTTGTTTTTTTTCTAAAAAATATATTCGATTGTTATTTTTATTTCTCTCTTTTTTTCGTTCAATCTGTGAAAAAATTATAAATCTACTAATTGTATTATATTAAAGCACAAGACATTTTACTTTAAGTGCTAAAGCCGTTTATATTAAATCAGAAGAGTTTTTATTAAAACAGAAAATGTTTATAGCGTGTTAGAAAAATTAGAAAATATATACTTTTCTCTATCTACAATAATAATAAAAACGCGAATATTAAAAAGCAAATTATGTCTATATTATTCTTTGAACTATATACGAAATTAAAAAAACGTAAAACGCTATATTGTTATTTTCACAAAAAAACATGTAAAAAGGCTTCAAAAAAAATATAGACCGTTGATCTATCTTTTTATGTTTTTTTTTTGATTTCGCCTAATTGTTTGCTTCGGGGTTTATTTTAAATCGTATAAATATTTTTACGGGGTCTCGCGAATAGCTCACACTGAGATATTCGAAACATAAAACACTTCATTTGTTATGGTTGGCATAAATACAGAAGGTATTACACTATCCGGTGAAATATA
Source organism: Cucumispora dikerogammari (assembly GCA_014805705.1). Lineage (NCBI taxonomy): Eukaryota > Fungi > Microsporidia > Cucumispora > Cucumispora dikerogammari. The sequence goes on along the minus strand of SBJP01000174.1, from coordinate 14,038 downwards.
TTGTAATATTTTTGCGCAAGAAGAAGAGCACTTTAAATCATCTTACAGCGCGGAAAATCTCGATTAAAGCAAAGTCTGTACTTAAAACACTTCTGTTTTTCAAATTACTGATCTAATGATATTTTTTTCTGTCATTAAAGCCTCATCAAACTGACATACTCTAGCCCCTATCACTTAACATGCGTCTACAAAATTTTGTCGAACAATCATGTCCAAAAAATTTGTCTTTGCTCAGGCGTTTATGCACAATTCTAATTTTATATTCAATTTTTTATGAGATATCACTTCAAAACACCGAAAAAATATGAATCACAGAATATATTTAATTTTAAAATTTAGGAGCTTTGAGAAAAAAATAGTTTTTTTAAAAAGAAAGCAAGTTTTATATTGACTCTACTTCTCAACGATAATTAACTTTTGTTTAACTTGCTTTTACTATATAAGAAATCTATTGCACAAAAGTCAGTGTTTAATTCAAGAAACAAAATTATTTTCTAGAAATATTATCGATCGAGCATTTTCTCGTCGAACGCGACAATAATAATATTATACTATTCATAAAACTAAAAAGCGAACGCAAGCCCGATTTAAAAAGAAATCGAAATTTAATAAATATTATAAGTAAATGAAAACAAGATAAGTACAAAAAATAAATATCAGAATAGAGAAAACGTTTTTATTTGAACTAAAGAATAAATTTATTAAAAATGAAAAGCGTTTTTATAAATTCAATAAATCTTTTATAACATAATCTTGCAACAGATGTTTTTATTAAAAATTTTAAAAATTATATAAGAGAAAATCGTTTATTTCCCAATAACAAGCAGTACATAAAGATATGTGTTAAAAGAATATATTTATCGTCTTCGTTTTTTATTTAATTTGTTTAACAAAATATATATATTTTTCTGAAATATATGTATATGCTTTATCTAATTTACAATACAATAACACTATCAAACGTTGATGTGTATATGTAGAAGAACCAAAAAAAAGTGAGAAAAATAAAATACTTAATAAAAACGAAGCCTTAAAAAAAATTTTTTGCGTAATGAGTCTGAAATAATATTTTAAAACTTATATTTGAAAAGAAAAACTCAAATTGTTGTAATATTTTGCGCTTTACACACTATTATCAGCTGTTCATATTTTGTTTCTAGAGGCTGTTAAAAATACTGAAAATATAAAAAAAGAATCTTATAAATATTTTGTATTGCATTCGCATGATAAAAAGGCTATATTGAGTTCGCATCTAAAACAATAAGCGATTTCAAGCGGTTCAACTTTTTATATATCTTAACGACAAAATACTTGCTCAAACATATGTTATTCTATGTGTATTTTTAAACCCTACCTGCAACCGAGTAAAAATTTTATCTCTGGTTTGATAATAACAAAAAACATAATAGTTTTAAAAACTCTTTGTGAATATCAAGCGATGGGAATAAAATAAAGAGATTAATTTTAAATCTGTGTTTTCTCTTTTCAAATAGGACAAATATTTGATCAAAAAATATATCTCGAAACAAATCGGCTAAGTTGTGTGAAAAAAAAGATAATACACTGAACTGTTTTTTAAAGACATTATTAAAATACAATACTTGCCAGATCGTTCAAATGAAAACATTAAACACGCTTTTTTTCAAATTTTTATGTTTTTTTTAATTGATAGTAGCAAAAAAAAACGATAAAATTTTACATATGATTTTTAAGCTCTAGCTAAATATAAAACACTGTTTTATATATATTCTAATAGCGTTTATGTTTTTTCAATTTTTATTTTCAATCTTATCTTAAAAAACATACTGAGATTCAAAAAAAAATAGATAAAAGGGATACTCTTAGTCTGTGATCTTTACTTTTTTTAAATTTATATAAAACAATGTGCACCAAAGGCTATAAAAGTTTTTTCTTTAAAAAAAGCAAAAAATCAAAAATTAAAAATAGAATCTAAAAATAACAAAGCACTTTGATAATGAACTACCTCTGAAACACACTCGATGTTGATGTAAAAATGTTTAGTTTTTTTAATTTCTATTTTAACACTCATCATAACAGTATTTTGTTAAATTGAAGCTTATCTTTATATTTATACATATCAAAAAACTCAAAAGATTTGATATAGTGATTATGTGCGTGATATATATAATAGATGCTATGTGTGGTAATCAATTATAACTTTACAAAAAGCACTTTTGGCTTTAAGTTGTTTTGTATGTTTGTAGTTTAAAGCATTACAAAAAAACAATTTCCTATACAGTATAAATCTTATCTTTTGCTAACGAAATTTTTGACAAAATTTCAAATAAAATTTTTAAACATCATAGCTAATTTTTATTTGTCGCTTTTTAATTCGCCAACATAAACAAACATATGCTAACAATAAAAAAAAAGTATAAAAGATTAACAGAAAAAGAGAAAAATGATGTCTCAACTATAAAAGTTACAACGAATCTCAGTTTTTAAAAATCTTAGTCGTTGCCCAAAATTACATATCTTAATCAAAAAGATATTTTAATCGTCTTATATAGATAAGACGAAAACCGATGTTTTTTTAACAGAGGGATCGAATAAAAAATCTTCAAAAAAATAAAAAATAAAATATAATAGTGAGGCTTTTCTATTTATTTCATGTTAACAATTTTTAAATAAAAAAACGAAGAACTGATGCAATTTTCGCTGTGTTAAGAAATAGCTTTACAGAACATTTTTCTGTTGTTTTTGTACATGTGTTTATCTAGCTCGGCTGTTTTTTAATGAGCGCTATTGGGTCAAAACCAATGTTTTTTGAAATAAAAAACGAAAAATAAAAGTGTTTAAATGTGTACATTGTTCATTTTATTGTAAATTGAGGTTTAAATTACTAATTCATTTTTTGGTCTATATTGCGTCGATTTCAAAAAATGACATATTTATTAACAAAGCAAAACATTATATTCGATTATTAATTCACTCTTTTTTTTCTGTATTAATATACACTAGAATGAAAACAAATAATGAATTACAAAGTTATAGAACAATAGTGAAGTTCTCTTTTTTTATATATATAATTATTTAAAAATTTTTTCTACTTTAATATATATATTTAATAAAATTTATATTCATTATTCCGCTATAATATTGATATTTTTCGTCACTAAAGTTTAATCAAAAAAAACAACACGGTTTTCTACTCAAAAAATAGAATTGTGCGATATATTTGTTGTTCGATAAACATTTAAAAAATACTTTTGGAACGACGACACTGTTTTTTAAGAAACTTTTTTAAATAAAGACTCATTAGAATATGAAACAGCTAAAAATAAAGCTATTTCTTTCAACTATTATTCAACCAATGTCCAGTGGTATAGATAAAATAGGTCTTTGTTTAGTATTCAAAAATCAATGCTTATTGATTCATTTCGAAAAACATTGATAATATATGTAATTTGACGCACATGGAAAAACTATTACAGCTGAGCTTGAAAATACTAAATTAATTGAATGACCGGGTTTTATATTGTGATACCGACTCGTTTTCATCAAACAATCTTGTGAATATTCAAACAAGTTCACACGCACGTCTTTTGATTGTTATATCAGAAATTTAAGTCTAATTTTTGTTTTTATTATTCTTTCTAGTTTCAGAAAAAGAATAATGAGAGTGATATATAAAAAAAAGACTTTACAAAAATCATCTGTCTATATACCTTTAAATCCTAGATTTTTAATATAAAATATAACATGAGAAAAAAGCAATGTCTATTAGTAGGCACTCTTTCACTTAACCAAAAAACATAAAATCATTTTATTTGATATTGAACAGTCTCGTCTGAATTTCACAAATCAGCTAAAAAAATGAAAACTGTGTTAGATAAATAAAAACAAAATAAAAAATTTTGAGTCGCAGAATTGAGTTTGGAAATATTAAAAAAATATTAAAACGCTTAGAATAATGCAGTACCTTCGATTTTATGAAAAAATCAATTAAACCAATCGTTCTGTTTTTTTTTGCAAAAGCTCTAAAATTAAATATGTTTTTGCTTTTTTGTTCTCTTTCTCTTATTTTAATTATTGGTTGTTTTTTGTTTATTTTTGTTTATTTTGTATTTTTTTTCCTTCGTTTATATTCTAATCGGTTTATTTAAAAGTTTATATTTTAAGATCAAATATCTGTCTTTTTTTACTCGAAATACTTTTTTTTCTTGGTTGTGAAAGGTCTGTTATTTTTATCGCTTTTGCTTTTTACGTTCCAAACGTCTTTATTTATAAAACGAATCGATTAAATCAAAATTTTTTTTGTTAATGTGCTACGAATTTCACCGCAATACTTTTGCGTTGAGCACTCTGCACCGGAAAACCTCGTTGCATCTAAAATGTTTTTATAGTTACATATAGAGAATTTTTTTAGTTATATACTGGTATTGGAGCAAGCGGAAAGGTTTTTCTAGCAAAATCTCAGCAGAGTTGCTTGCACAAGTTTTATTTCCCTTCAAATGTTTTAACGCGATAATGAAAGCAATTTAAATGTTTGGTAAGTATGTGTTTTTTCTGTTGATTTTGTATTGCATCTAAGCTCTTTTTTAAATGATATTTTTATCTATATCAAGTTTAGAAACATAAAAAACTGTATATGTTGTTTTGTATATATATATAAAAAGTTTTTGAAAAACACAGAAGCCAGTCTATAAAAAGCGATTTAAGGAATAAAAAAAAATTCATAATAAACAGAACAGCAGCGGCTCTTAGTATTTATATTTTACTTTAGTTTACGCAATAATCGCTTATGAAAAAGATTATATATATAAGATTAGAGTCTGTACTAATATAGATTATTTATATTGTTACACAACTATGTAATAATAATAAAAAACTATATGTTAATAAAAAAACGTTTTATATTAATGCATAACTCTGTATTTGAAAATACATTGTAAAGAAAATATGAGAATTAAAACAATTAAATGAAAAAGGATAGACTAGAAAATAGAAATAAATAATAAAAGTATTTAAGGTGAAAAAGTTCTAGGATAAAAGCAATTATTAAATATCTCAGGGTGAAATTAATCTTGTGCTTTCACAATTTGCGAGACGAAATCCAGTACGTAGTGAATATATATATAAGACTTTATATACATACAAGCAGTTGTTTTTAAAAGATAAAAAAGCAACAGATAACCAAGTAAAATAATGTGTTATTTCAGTTTTTGTGAAATAATTAACAACATTTTAAATTAAATAGATTTGCGAAGTGAGAGTGTTTCAATCGACGATAATATTTTAAAACTAAAATCTTTTTTTTTTACAAGAGAGAAGAAATTTACGAGTTTAAAAAATTAAAATCTTCTCTTTCGATATTTAAAAAGATAAATAAATAAATTTTATCTAATGTTTTGAAAAATATTACACGAAGAAAACGTCAAATTTGTTTGATTACTTTTATTATAAGAGGAAAAGCAAAAAAAATATAAGCAATAATATAAATAATCTTTGTGAGCCCTGATTTTTTATAGGTTGTTTCTCGCATAGAGATTAACTATGAACAATATTATCGGGGTCATATGCCACAGGCGAGATTTCTTTATTGTTTAACGCAAACTTTTTTGTTCGAATAAAATGAAACCCTTGTTAGTTAAAGATTAGAGTGTCTTTGTAGCTTTAAAAGTTTTAATTATAAAAAAACCTTTAGTTTTGATTTATGAAAGAGCGTTGTTGAAATGTTTTTTTGATTCATGTTATTTGCTTGAAATAAAGTTCTGATTAAATATAAAAATAAGTATTTTACTAATATTAGATATTTGTTCAAAAACACATGAAATAATATACTTTTATCAAAAAAAACAACAGTTTTTTTACAGCCGAAAGTTATGAAATTGTTTAACAACTTGATTATTTTTCAATCAATTATATTTAATTGAGTTATATAGCAGTTTGAAAGCGTAATGCACTTTTATAAGAATTTTATACATCTTTATTAAAAGACACGTTCACTTTTGAAGGTACGCGACAATTTCTCGTATTAGAGAAACAATAGTTAATTGTATCATTCATATGATAAATAAACAGTTCTGGGGTCAGAACTGGATTTTGACTTAAACCAAAACAAACCACTATTTTATAATAAATACAAATAAGATTTTTATGGAAGCATATATTGATATTCAATATAAAGAAAACGACATGTTATTAGCTGAATTAGACCTGGAGCTTTTGATACTGCAGAGTTTTAATGAAAACCATTAAAGCGAAAATATTTCTGAAAAAAAAAACAGATGAGTATAATTTTATATAATTTAACGTTGTAAAATTATATAAGCTGCTTAAGAACTATTAAAAGTTTAGAAAAAAAAAGTAGTTTTACTAATTAACTTGTAGAGATAGCCAAATAACAAAACAACAGATAAAACTAAAAAAGAAAGTTTTTTATTTCATCTAAGAGAAAGAAGAGCTTGTTAACTCATATATATTATTTAAGTTTTTAATCTCATTAATTCTTCAGATTTCAAAACCTTACTTTTATCAAAGGAAAGAACCTTTTTTGTTATATAGTTTTTATTCTCTAATATAGGCCTTAATCACACGAGAAATGATATTATAATAGGGGTTGAATGTCTTTCTGGCTTTTCGACTTCACTATAATTTAATTATACAGTGTTTTATTAAAATTTTAATATTAAAAACATAACAATCCTGCCTCTAGTTTTGTTTTATGTCGAGAAAAATGTTTATAGAGCAGTGTGTGGGGTGTTTTTTAAAAAAATAAACAAAAAAAAATCTATTTTTGAAAAACAAATGTTTTTCTCAAGCTAACGAGAAAAAGTATTAAAGAAAAAGATTTATCTTTATTGAAAACACTGTTGAACGAATTAAATAATTAAAATGTTTTTTAATTTAAAGAAATTTATTGATAAAAACAGTTTTTTGAAATTAAAGTGCCTTTATATAATATAAAGATACTTCATTTTAAATATTTTGAGTTCAAACTGATGCTTTTGTATTTTTTTCAGATATCTAATTACGAGGCTAAAGAAAAGTTTTCGGTTATTAAAACTTCATCGTTTAGAATAATTAACGAAGTTACTAAATATAAATCACCATTGCTAAACATGAAAAAAGTTTTGCTTAATCTGTCGAACAAAAGCTACTTGAGATATGTTTGTTTGAAATATATATTTTTTTTTTGAATCTTTTCTGTTGTCGTGAGCGCATTTTAAGATAAGAAGCTAGAAAGTAAAGATACTAGATCGTGATTTAATATAAAAACTACCCCTTTTAAATTTTGTTAAGCTTCATAATATAAAAACGTCTGAATCAATAACAAGAGTTCACTTTTCTCATGTTTATAGGTAAATAAAAAACATTTAAATAAGATATTAAGATAATATTTATAGGATTTCCGTGTAGAAGGAGACTTATCTCTATGTTTCTTTTTAGATACATCAGGCCCCAGTGCAAACTCGTAAACAAGCTTTGCAAATAAAAACAAATAAACACTTTTAATTTAAATAATAATATTTAAAAGTTTTTTTTGGATCTTTAAAGATGGAATTCAAAAGATTGTTCATCAATAACCAACAAAGAAAAGTAAAAAAACTGCGTCTCGTTATGGTTGAAATTTTCATTCATAGTTTCTAAATTAATATTAATTGTATTTATTGAAAATCTTTTTAAAAACTTAAGTTTTTTTTGAAATTATATATAAAAATAAAACCCGATTATCCCTTTTTAAAGTGTTAAAATTAAGCTATTTTGCAACGATAATTTACTTTATTTTTATTTCTGGTTAGTTCTTAAATTTTTTTGTTCTTTTTCTTTCTAATAGACACGCGCTTTGGGTTAAAAATTTTTACAAGTGTTGCTAGTAACAAATCTTTTTTTTTCTTGTTTTGTTGTGTGCTTCTTTATTTATGTCACAAATTGGTTCTTATAATATATCTGTTTTTTTTAAACTATTAAATATATTTGTAAGTGTGGGTGTTTTTTTGAAATTAAAAAGCTGGTTTAATATATATCAACATTTAAATTCTGAAATAGAAATGGCGATTTTATTAACTAGTTATTTTTACTTTTGAATTTACAATCGTTATGATTGTACTTCGGGCGTCTATATATACTCATCTTGATAATATTTACTCAACCAAAGACAACAAGTCTCAGATATATTCTTTTTACGAAGTCTTTACTGCCTTTTTTTTTAAAATCATTCACCAGTGTTGAATGTGTTATTTTTTAATTAAAATTTGAAACTCTCTGTTTTTCGGTTTTTGAGACCTATGTTATATTAAATGGTTTTTATATGTGAATTTCAAAAACAGTTTTTTTTATCTATATAAAAAAAAGTTTAAACAATAAAAAGTTGTTTATGAGTGTATAACTTATATACTTGGAAGATTTTTTAAAATACGTCTCATTAGTTAATTTAAAACATAGATAAAAGTTGAGATAAGTCTATTGTGTAAAAAAATATTTTTGTGCTACAATCCTGTCCTTCGCGATATAAATATGTTAAAGCGATATGCTGCTTTTTTTTCTATTTACCCACTGCGTGTTTACACATACAGAGTGTTGTCACACACTAAAAACAACGTCTATATAAGCAATTTTCTCTTTTGAAATAAACGTTACTAATTAAAAAATGTACAGTTCTTTATATTTTAATACTTTGAGCCAACCCCACTCACCAAGAACTCGTATATATGTTATTTCTATTTTGCCGCAAGAAAAATGTACATATTCTCTTTTTTTTAGCATTGAAAAACAAGATTAGTTTGTATTGACAAAATTTATACATTTTCCTTCACTTTTATAAAATAAATAGACCGGTTATTTTTGAAGAGCGATAATTATAAAAAAACTTTGTTTTTAGATTTTCTTGAATTTATGTCTAAGAAAACAAAAAAAAACTTAGTCAACTTTTCGTTTGATAAAATAATATAAAACATCAGAAAGTGTTGATTTAAAGATATGCACTTAGGTTATATATAATAAAAAACAATATCTTTTGTAATTACTTTTCTTTTTTTTATAAATAATATAACTATTTTGAAAAAAAAACATATTTTTTTTTATTAATCTTTCGAAACAGCCATAGTATTCAATAAAATAATATTTAGTATATAGAAACTTTTTATATAGATTTTCCTTTCAAAAGCGATAAGTCAGAAAGATGGTGTTGGAATAAAATCCAATACCAGTTTAAAACAAAAAAACACGATAAAAAAATCGACCATCTGTTCAAGGTCTAATTAAACAATTGATCTTTTGTGAAGATGTAAGTTTAACATATTAATGTTTTACAGCAGCTTCTGAAATTGTGTAATTTCAATTTTTTTAAGTCTGAAAAACGCTTTACTTTACTAAATATAATATCTTTATTAGAAGTAATAAAAAAAATATTTTTAATGAATTGAAACATAGTGATAACTGATATTTTAATGTCAAAATATGTGAGCGTTCTAGAGGCTTCTGATAACGGCCCCTCGAAAATTCTCTACTAATTGTTCAACTATATTTTTTTGAGCCGGCGAACAAGGAGGCGACCTCTCAATTATTATCTGACTCAGCCAATTTCTTACTAGAACTTCACATACCTTGAAAGGCTGATATATAATATCATAATAAGAGTCTTCTGTATTTTTTAAATATTCAACAAGACCACTAACTTCGTTTTTATAAACAGTTTGCTCTATATTACTAAGATAACGAGTTCCTAAAACAATGATCTTTTTAATTAATTTGTTTAGTCTCGTGTGATGTTCTGATTCGAGTATTTTATAAGTAAATACAGTGTTCAATTCATTATAAAAAACCTCTGTACATTGCATGATTTCTACCATAACTTTTGCAATGATGTTTTCATCGACTGGAGGAAAATTTTCATAATTAGAGAGTTTTTCTGCATGTTCGGTTATATTTTTATTCGGTGTAAATACTTTCTCTTTTATAACAGTAGATATTATGTTTTCCGTGTTTTCTTCAATATCCGATGTCGATTTGAAAAGATTTATGGCTGAAATAAACATGGTTATTATATTTATATTTTTTTATAAAAAAATTAATTAATGATTTCAATCAACATTGCTCGCTTTGAAAAAACACGTTTTCTTATCATGGGATAGCTTCTGTTTTGAGTAGTTTTAGAGATTTTTTTAGTCACGCTTTATATTTTCTATATATATTCTCAAGTTCCGAAATCTTTTTATAACTCTTTTCTTATGTGCTTCTGAGACACTTATATACAGTGGCATTAAGAAAACTTAGAGACTTAAATCTAATAAAAAATATAGTTCGCCCGTATCTTATTATCGATTTAACTGTTTTTAGCATAAAGTTTACTAGCTTTCTATATATCTTTAATGATAACTTCCCACATTTTTATTTTTTTTACTTCAATTTCTTAATATTTTTTAGACGACTAATTTATACTGTCTCTTTAATATATCATCATTTGTGATTTATAGAATTGAGATTTGGCAAATTATAGCTATTACGATACAGCAATTACATTCTCTTGAAACAAAATTCATATCATATTGTCGTTTATGGTTGGGACGTTGTCTTGTTGAAATAAAAAGTCATACTCCAAACTCAATCTTTTACGCGAGTTGTCTAGACTTTTCGCTGAAATTCTTTTATAATTAAATATATCTATATTTGCATCAAGAAAACGAAAGCTTTATATTATCGTATGAGATATTTTCTCAAGCCATAACGCTAGCTTCAACATGCTCAACAGTCGCTACGATGAGCCTGTTTAAACGCTGTATTGGTTTTTTTCAAACAAAAAATTTACCATCTGATCTAAATAAGTTAAAATTGTTTTCCTCACTGTATAATATTGAGCTAAACTTTTTTAAAGATATTGTAATCATCTATTACAGCAATCGAGCGTCTATTTGCCATTTTGAGTTAAAAAAGTCGTTTTTTTATTGCTACTTGCACTGTGGCCACTAGAATTCAATGTATTACGAATAATCTGATTAATTACAGCCTTGCCGATTCTATCCTTTACTGAATCTCTATGTTTTTTGCGATTTTTGGGTTACTTATGAAATTGTTCTAGCGATATTTACTTCTCTTTATCATTAAAATAAAAAAAACCCCAGACACAAATACACAATCTATAGATAGGTTATTTTTATATTTATTAAAATGATAATTTATCAGTAATTTTTGGAGTCATATTTTCACAGATATTTCTTCACTAGAAAATCGTCTTGAAAAAGTTTCAATATTTCTTCATGGAGCTTTGAACTTTCTTTGCTTTTAGCTACGCATAACTAAAAATATATTTCGTATAAGAACAAAGGCAAATAATATCTCTGTTTTTTTATCTCAGTGTCCAGTTTTTTTTTGGTTTTCTTTAAAAAAAACTATTAGACAATAGATGATGTTTTGTAATTTATTAAACTACAGAGTATAACAAACATAAACAGTTTTTTGTTTTAGTTCGAAATATTAAATCAGTTTTATAGGAAAGGCGCTATTGTTAGATAAACGCCAATGTTTTGAAGTGTTCAACATTTTTTTCAAGATCGCTGTATATAAAATTCACCTTTTTTCCATCCTTTTATGTTAGTACAAACATTCTATAAATGAAAAAAAAAGTAAACGAAAAAGAACGAACAGGATCAATGATAAAAAAACAAACAATATGCGAATCACCTAACGCGTGTGAGTGTGGTTTTTCGCGTAAAGAGCGCAACATATGCGAAAAAAAACATGTTTGAAACTGTTTTAAAAACACTATAATAAAATTATAGAAAAGGCGTGTTTGTGGCGTGTGCCAGCTTTGTTTTTATGGCGATTTTTACTTTAATGATACAAACTCTACGGAACCGTGCTTCTAAAGTGTGATTAAAAAGTCTATTTCGTTTATTAAATGGTAGGTTGATTCTTTCTGAGTTAGTAGTGTTGTTTTTCTATTGATTTCTTTTTTAAAAAAATAAAAAAAATGTCGGAAAAAAAATATACTTGACTGCCAACAATCTTTAATATTCTTATTAATTTTATAACTCGATCCTCTCTTCTTACAATAGGCGCCATGACTTATTGATATCATGTTTTTTGTATGCGAATAAAGGTTCTTCATTTTCTCTAATGATACTTGATTATAAATAAGAAATATAAAAAAATAAATACAGAGCTGAATTGATTACTCCGACTGTAATTTAGCGTGAAAATCCACTTAACGTTGTTAACTCGGAAACTCAAATAAAAAAATCGAAACTCGAGCCTTAAAAAACTTAAAATATAAAGCGCTTTTTTTATGTTTTAACTATAAGATTTAAACATCAAAAACGAATATCAAAAATTATTCTGAAGTACATAATATGAATTCCCGAAACCGGAACTCGAAAGAATTCTTGTTTTTTTTATATAAAAATGCAACTTGTAAATCGAATTTGAAGTTCTGAACGTGATACTTCGAACTAAAAAACTGTACTAAAAATCTAAAATGAAAACTCGATCATAAAACTATTTTGAAAAAACTTACTCGAAATAGCGATGCTTAGGGTATTAAAGCTTTTACATGAAGATGAACGAGTTTCGTAAATACCTAAACATTTATAACAAAAAGCTACGTTAAATTCGAAGATCTAACGCCGGGTTAGAGAACCGATCAATCATTTTAAATACAAAGAATGCTCGTCATAATAAAAACAGAACATTTTGTCCATAAAAAATTGATAAAAAAGCGTGCACAACTCTCACTTGTCGTTGTTTTTCAGCCTGTATTTTATATTTAATGCTTTTTGATTTTTTTATATAAACTTTTCTTATTTAGAGTAATTCTATTTTACTCTGTATCAAAAACCAACAAACATGTTTTTGTAAATGTGATTCAATAATTCGGCTTTGTTTTTTTTTTTGATTTATATATAAACATTATAACTGATCGTGTTTTTACTATATTTATTTAACTTACTGTTTAAAAAACTGGTTTCAGAAGACAAATTAAGAAATATTTATTCATAAATCAATTATATTTAACTAAAGTGCGTAGAAAACAAGATTAATTAGACATACATATAAACACATTCGTTGTTCGACAAACGACAAAACATGTGTAATGCTTTGGCAATGTCACTCGAAAAAAAATTATTAATGATGTCAGTCAACAATGTATAATAATAATCTTTATATTAATTTATTGTTTGACGTTAATTGACGAAACCATTATCTATGATTATTTTCTAACTATAATATTTTAAGAAAAGCCTATAAAGATCTATGTCTATAGTAAATACTAACGTGATTTGCAGCAAATTTGAATCTCGATATTCGGCACATGATAAATATCAAACATTTAAAAAAAACGATAGATTCTTGTTTATTTTCATCTTTGATGTATTTTTTATAATTTAACTATATTTTTTTTTCTTTTACCAAAAATATTTTGTTACACTCATGTCATGAATATAAGTTGCAGGTTATTTTTAAAACGAAAAATGAAAAATGCAAAGGTGTTCGTAGCAAGAAATTTCAGCAAACAAACATATTTGCTAATAAATTCAATACATATGCCAGTACTATATTGTGTTTGAATAATAGAAAGATGGTTTATCTGTCAAAAGTTTTGAAATAATAAAATCGATCGCGAGTTATATTGAATCACTAGACTAAAAAAAATTAAAAAGTAGAAGCAGTATATGCACACTCTAAAAATATCGAAAGAAAAACATATTTGTTACAGATGGGTAAACAGATTGCCAAAATTCAGCGCCATAGAGTTTTATTAGAAAATTACAATGCATATTATAAAACTTCTTAATGTTAGTCAAAAAATACAAATTATTAACAAACTATAGCCTTTAAAATAAATTCCGACGAATAAAAGACGACCACTTTTATAGAATCAAAGATTTATTTAAAGATTTTTAAAATGCTATATGTAAGTTTCAACCACCCGATATATTTAATTTTGACAAAACAGAACTCAACATACAAATGATCTCATCTAGTCATATGTTCAGTGTGACAACAAGAATATCTAAGTGGTGACGAAGCTGATAAATAAAATAATAACAATGTTTTTAGAATGTGATTACACGCGATT
>SBJP01000173.1:0-23433 GCA_014805705.1 Cucumispora dikerogammari | reverse complement strand
CTGTTTTTAGAAAATGTAATTTAGAAGATATAAAAGTAGAATTAAAGTCAAAATTTATTTATAATATTCGATTGTTAATTGCATTAATCCCATAGCAAAAACTACTATAATTTTCTTTTAAACTGCCCAGCGTTCTAACAACACTTCGTATATAGATTTTTAACAGCTGTCTTGTAGTTTTGAGATCTGAGTTCATTTAACTTTTGTTTAATAAAAGAAAAACGTTTTCAATTGGGTTTAATTCTGCGGTTTAGCTTTAGTGAAACACAACTTCTACACTAATAGAGCTCAGAAAAACTACCATTTCTTCACAGAGTTGAAATCTTAAAATGTTTATAATTTAAACAAGATTGGGTACTTGTCTAGTATTCCTTCCTCCGCTCTCATCCCCTATAATTTTTATTAAGTAAAAATATTTAACTAAAGACAAGCCAGAAATTAAACAAAGAAGTTTTAAATTAGCAAGTGCTAATCAAAATCAAATTTTATTGTAGAACTGTTGCCCGTAAAAGCAAAATTCTGCGTCTAAACACTTTAAGTCTTTTTCTCCAACTATTCTTGCTTTTTATAAAAACTGAACGGTCGTTCGTTTTAGTTCGATTTTGAGTACATAAACGACATTAATGCGCGAGATTGTATGATTTTAAAGAAAAAAATAAAGAATTACTATATAATGTCTTGTTTTTTACTTAAATATTGTTGCTTATTTAATACAATAGTGTGTTTTGCTTAATAAAATTTATAATGCGAGCAGGGGGAATACAAGGCAAGACCCAAGGTTGTTGGATAGAATGCACTTCTGACTACATTCTACCAAAAACGTTATAAAATCGCTCAATGTGTATGCTCGATAAGTGACCATATAATGCACATGTTTTTTGCTTGAAACTGTTTTACATAACGAGATGCTTTGACTTTTTAATGAGAACTGATACGTAAAACCCCTTAGAAACCATATAATGACCATAGTTTGTTGATGTATGTAAATTAAACCTTGATGCGAAAATAAAAAAAATTAATTCAGATTTTTTATCTGACACGAACGGGCTAGGTTTTTTCCGCGGTGATATGTCGTTAAGAGTTAAAACAACTTATAATCTTTTTATTTGATTCATAATTTTGACAAACTCACTTTTTTCAGTTTTTTAGATAATTGTGTAAGAGAAATGTTTATGTTAACTCTGCACTTTTATCAATTTAAAATAAGCTGATTGTTATTTTCTATTACTGAACGTATTTCAGAGTAAAGTGTTTCTCGATTTATTTTTTCTTCACGAAGTTTTATGATAACGTTCTCGAAGAGTATTTTTTATGTTTTCTCGGCTTTTTCGAATTTAAAATCAAAACAATTAGTGACGATCTGCTCAGGGAGATTATCTCTATCAACTCTTCTTTCGTCTTTGTTCATAAAGCCTTTTAACTTAAACAAAAACGACCCTGTTCAATTAAATTTGTTTTTTCTTGTTGCTTCGTGTTACATAATGCTGGGCAGTGTTTATTAGTTTTAATTATAGTTCTTTCGTAGACAAAACTTGCTATTTTATAATAGATTTTTTTTGTTTTTGGTATTAACTTTTAGTGTTTTTTATTTATGCTTGAAAATTTGAGTGTTTGTTTTGAGTCGCAATATACGTTTATTGACTGAATGCGTGTTTATTAAAATTGTTTATATTTTTGAGTTTTAATTTTATATTTAAAGTTCGAAATTTATATTTATGCAGTCAAAATTTGTATTTATGAAAAAAACTGTAAAAGAAAAGAGTATTTTTGTGCAATATATACAATTCAAGCAGCTATATATAAAATATAAGAGTTTCAATATTTTTTTGTTAAAATAAAATTTTTTCATTGTTTTTTAAAATATCTTATCTCACTGGTAGTAAACCCTTAAAGTTTAAGGTATAATCTAGGTCAAATTGAAAAAACTCTTTCTGATAATTAAAATAAAAAAAAAATTTAAAAGCAAATTCTTTTTTTATTTAACATCGGTATTCGATTTAATAAAATAGAGTATAACATACTTTTTTTTATTGTTTCACATTGCGGTTGCTCTCTTTTTAAATTATATCATTTAATAGAAACATTGATCGGTGGTGTTGTAGCGTAATTGAATTAAAGTAGATTGTTGCTGAATTGACTTTAAATACTTTTTTAAAACTGTTTTAAAACTCGTTTTCATCAACCAAAAAAATATTTTTGGCTTACTTATATTCAGTCGAATAAAGGGTATATATATCAAAAAGGATTATTCAAGTATTATATTATCTTTATGCAAATACAACACTTTTTCTCGTTCTAACCAAATAATATTTAGAACAAATGGTTTAAAATGTCTATCATAAAAAAATGTTTTTTTTAACCACTTGGTTTTAAATAAAGTTAATGTTCTGAAAAAAATTTCTTTATAAGTTTTTTTGTTTTTTTTATATGCGTTCATATATTGTAGCATTAAAATATCTATAAGATAACTGTCGCTTCAGTATACTTAAACTCTTTCTGATATTACCTTTTTTTCACAGAGATCACTAAAAATTAAGTTTTGTTATTTTGAAAAAAAAACGAAAAGACCAAAAGTTTAAAAATAACAATTAAAAAACGTTAATTTTTAGTCGTTTTGATAGGTGACGAAAAAGTTTTTATATAGTGGTTTTGTTTTTGAAATGTTTCAAACAAAAATATTCTTTTTCTTACTTTTAATAAAAAAGATAGAACTTTGATTTCGTATACAAAAAAAAGTTAATTCTCATGATTTTTGATTAATAAGATAGAAAATTGAAAAATAAAAAACATTTTAAAAAAAATTTTAGTTGTTTTTTAGATAATATAAATGTTCCTTAATAAACGAATAAACGTTTAAACAACATAATTTTTTTTTTGTATATATTTTATGAAACAAAGGCATACTATTTTTGTAAAAACAAACGAAGCCTTTCATTATAGACAGTTAAAAGATTATATAAAACAGCATTTATTTCTGAAAAAAAAGACATTTGATAGCTGTAGACTTGTAAACATTACATTTAATGTCATTCTATTTACTTATCAGATTCTTTTTTCTTAATGCCTAAACACAGATCTTATTTAAAGCATGTTCTATTTAAAGCGAATAAAGAATACGAAAATTTTTTTTTGTGCTTAAATTGAGTTTTGTTCTTGAATTTAATCATTTTTTATTTTATCAGACTTGGCAACAAAATCAGCGAACATCAACAATAGTTAAAGAACGATATAAGTAAACCAATATTCTAAAAACAGTCTATGTGTATTTTTATTAAAACTACAAAAACATACGCATATCTCAATCTTAGTACTACATAAAGTTTTTAAACAATAGATAGAAATTTTTTATTGTAAAACTATTTATATACTCTAATAAATGTTACATATAAATATGTTTTCTTGACACTTTTTTAATAGATTTGTAAAGTTTTTTGAAGATTTAAAAGCGAAAATATTTAAAAAAATAGCAACTTTCAAAAGTTTTAATCTGCCGTTAAAAAAACAAGGCTATAAAACACAAAAAAGTAAAAATTTATAAAATCTTACTTTTATTATGATATTTTCAAATTCGTATTTAAAAGAGTCACTTTAATACAACATGATGTTTTTTTCTTCGTTTTAGGTGATGAATGTTGAACCTATGTTTAAGAAATAATTTCTTAGCATATTTGATGTTTTTTTAAATAATAAGATTAAAAAATAAGTAATGTCATCTTTTAAGGCAAAAATTCCGTTAATCTAATTATTTTTTTAGCTGATTATTTACCATTGGCATACACAATAAAAAAAATTTCAACTAGATTACAATGCCATAACATTTAACAGAAAAAAAATATTCGATTAATTATCAGTTTAACAAAAAAGCTTCTTTTAAAAAATTTTTTTTAATTTACACAATCTAAGTCTATTAATTAATAATGTATTTTTTTTTATTTTTTTTTGTTGAACTGAGAATAACAAATAGCAACCCGATTCAAAAGTCTACGTTATTATATCTATTTGTTATTTATGTATCAAGAACATGGGGTGTAACGCAATATTTTATTGAAAAATAATTAAGAATAAGCAAATCAGAAGCAGAAAAAAATTTTAACTTAATAGAATTAACAAGTTATTTAACTTCGAACAAACAAAAAAATAAACAGAGCGTAATGCAAAAGTCAAATTTCAAACAACATTTTTTTAACCAAAATACATGGTGCAAAACGAACATTTTTTAATACTTTTTCATTCAAATGGAGAGAGTTTTATATATTAAATTAAAAGTTTTGACAAATATCTGTTTTTTCTTTTAAGACTTGAGTCGGTTTTTAAACTATGGGATTTTATAAACAAAAGCGTTTTATTTTACATTATCGCTGTTTTCATGAGAGTTTTGTTGTTTTCTACATGCCTCCTTAAATGTGGTTTATTAGAAAATCAAATATAATGTAAGTCTATGATAAAAAATAAAAAAAAGTTCGCTTAATTACAGAGTTTTTTCACTTTTTTTGGCACTGGCCGACTAAAATTATACAAAGACTAACTAATTTTCACACTAAGCTGTGACATTTTGAAAATATATTTTTTTTTCATTTTTATCTTTGTTAAGACAAGCAAATGAAAACATAAATTAAAACAAAATTTTTTTTTCAACAATAAAGATTTCAATCGAAAACAACTTTTTAAAAAACTGATTAAATACGCCAAAAAAATACTGTTTTACAAAAGTTATCAAGTTAGATTCGTTATCATATTTAATTAATAAGAGTTTTTTTTGGGTCTTTCTGAACGTATAGACTATTTTAGCTTTGTGCTCATATTTTTGGATAAGTTCATTAATGTAAAATATAGAATAGAAACATTATATAATGTCAAATGTTAATTATTTGAGTTTGAATAGCTAAAAATCTGCGAAACAGCACACTATTCGTTATTAAAAAAGCTTTTAAAGTTTCTTATGATTTTAATTCAGCTGTAACATTTGTTATAAAATCAAAAAAATGTAAGTGTAGTATAAAACTTTTGATTAAGATTTACAGTTAAATTTTTCTAATAATAGGTGCATGACACACATACATATATCTTAATCTAATTCGTAACATTATGTACTGCCCTGGTGACTCTCAACGTTTTTCTCTTTTTGTTTGCATTGATATGTTATAGTTCCCATGACAAAAAAATTTTTTGAAACAACGTTTCTTGAAAGTATTTTCAAATATTTTTAGTATAAAGTGGATCGAGTATCAATTATTTCTTGATTGTTCTATGTTCTGATTTTGATGCACTCGTTTTATGATAATATTAAATTTACGCATATGTCTTTTAATAGTGCAGTGCCTAACGACCAACTCTTTTTTTTCTAAGTCATTTATTAGCAGTGGTAGAAAATGTAATATCTAGCCTTTCGCTATTTTTCGTTTTATGTTTTATTTATTTTTTTCGCTACGGTTTTTTTATATTATGTCTTTAAAAACTTTCTACGAACACCACTAGTGTTCTTTTTAAAAATATCAGTAATAATGGCTTTTTTAGGTTTGGTTAGTGTGCAATTTCTAATTCATTGGGCTTTGGTTTGTAAAATTTATAATTATTATCTGTTCATTACTAATACAGTAATTTACAGGGTTTTAAAAAAACATAAGTTTATGTTTTTCAAACTGTGCTGGCCCAGTGTCAAAATCGGTTAGCTCAGTGTCAAAAAACGGTAAAAATTCTTAAATATAAAACTATTGACAACGAAAAAATACATCAACTATTAGTATTATCGTTTTATGTAAAAAGTGTTTATATATTTTTACAAGAGTTGAACAATAAATGATCTGCTATTTAACACATTTAAAAACTTTTTTTTTATGTGAAAAAAATAACTTTTTCGAGTTCGAAATTTAAAAAAAATGAAATGTTTTTATTTCAACCACTAAAGATTTTAAGCGTTTTGCTGTTTTTTCTTTCTTTATTGAATTGTTTTAAGTAGCATAGTTATATATTCAATTTAATAAATAAAAAACAGTAAAGTTTGTCAAAAAATGCTTCTTACACGCAGTTTTTTTTACCATTCGATCGGGTTGTTTTAAAGCGCTTTGTTTTACATTTCTTATTTTTCTCTTTTGCTTACTTTTTGATTTGAATCTTTTATAATTTCAAATTGTTCTCTAATAGTTGAACAGAGTGCCAATAATAAATTCACTAAAAACATATATACTAAAGTTTTTTTGTTATATAGACTATTTTATTGCGCTTAATTATTCTGAGATATTATCATAAAGCCGACTCAAGCAAGGGAGTCTATATTCAGTAAATTAAAAAAAGTTAACTTTCTTTTCAAGAAATGTTTCTCATATTAAGAACATATACAGGGCACACGTTTATTGAAAAAATACAATATGTTAGACTCTTGTTTTTATTTATATTCTGTAAAGATTAAGACAAATTAATACAGTTCTTTGCTTTTATAGTTTTTTAATATTTATCCAAGTCTATTGGACAGAAAACGTTTGATTTTTGTTGTTTTTTTTGTAGTTATATAGTCTAAAATACAAATGAACTTTTGTCACATAAGCTAAATCGTATCGTAGTTTATGGAGTCTTAACAAAAACTGAATTATAAATTAAAAAACATATTATACTTGGATGTATTTAAAAATATTTTTTAATAGCACTTAAACTTTTTATAAAATCTATAAATTAGTTGTTAAATATTTATATAAAATTTTGACTTGACTATAATTAAAGATAATTTGAAAAAATTTTTTTTTATGCCGTATCGTAACCTCAACTAGTGTAGCGGTAAAATCGGAGCAGCGGTAAAATTGGGAGTAATTAATTATATAGAAAATATATTTTCTTTATGTTTTTTATTAAGTAGCCTCGCGATAAAATTGGGAGTAATAAATTTATAGTGAAAATATTAAATAATTTGGTCAATTTAAATAAGCTCCGGTTTTCCCAGTTATTGCCGGTAAAATCGGAGCAATGGTTTTTTTATTAATCTTATAAATATTTTCACTATAATTTTATTACTCCCAATTTTACCGCGAGGCTACTTAATAAAAAACATATAGAAAATATATTTTCTATATAATTAATTACTCCCAATTTTACCGCTGCTCCGATTTTACCGCTACACTTGCGTAAAAATTGGATCTATACAAATTTATTTAAACTAATGCCATTTTTTTATTAATCCCAATTTTACCGGAAAAAAATTTTTTATGATATTTTGTAAAGTGTATGTAAAAAAAATAATAAAATAAATCAAATCTTTAATTAATTAATCAATACTCTTAATTAAGGAGTTATGAATTGTAAGAGTCGTTATGTCGTTTTCTTTTCTTACTTTTACAAACCCAGTAAAAATTTCTATTATTATAAAAACCCCTACTTCATAATAGCTTTCCAATGCCGCTCTTCTTCTTCTTAACCCCTGCCCAAACTCTTTTGCTATCATAATCCTAACTCCAACAGCGATAGTTTGAGTATTCATTCGTTCGTCGTATGCTCTTTTGTACCCTTCAACGTATCTCGCGTAATTGTTCCTGATCTGTTGTATTTCAAAAAAATTGTCTTGTAGATGCCAATTAGTATTAGATGGATCATACCCTCTAAAGAGAACAAAAGGACAGACTTTTGTTGATTTGTGTTTCGTTTTGTTATATTGAAACACTATCTCATCTAAAACCTCGATATATCTACGGTTATCGTCACCTAAGTACCTTCTGAGTTTTGACTTTAAGGTTCGATTAAACCTCTCGATTTGTCCTTGGGTTTGTGGCCTATATGGGGCGCCTTGTACTGTTTCTGAACCCATAAGATTAACGAACTCAGCGACCCTATTTGCCACAAATTCACCCCCGTTGTCCGAATGAAGAATCTTCCATGCCCCTTCACGAAAATATAAATGTCTGATAGCTCTTAAAAAATTTTCTGAAGTTTTTCTTTCAACCGGGTAACAGAATGCAAACTTAGAGAACGAGTCTATCATAGTAAAAATGTATTTTATTCCGTTGTTAGATTCATGATATTCAGACAAATCTATAGTGTCAACGATTAGCCTTTCTCTGACAAAGTTTGGAATTATAGGAGTAAGAGGTGTTGTGGGCACGTGTTGTTCTTCCCTCCTACACCCAATACACTCAGCAACAAAGTCATTTATCTTTTTTATTGGTATCCCCACATACCTAGTAAGAATAGCTTCCCGCAAAGAATTTTTTCCCAGGTGTCCCGGCAAATGAAATAAATTGCAAATTTCACTAATTTTTTGAGTTTCAAATTCACAAACATATTCCAAGTTCACACCGTCTACCGATATATTAATAATACCATCTACTAAAGTAAAACCACGGGCTTTCTTTAGAAATCTAGATCTCTCAATGGAACTCATATTCAATGGGGGGAAACCGGTAACTAAAAAGGAAATAATGTTTGTTTTTTCGTATTCATTTCTAATTTTTGGTACTTTTGGCATGATCACACAATGCTTGCAAAAAATCTTATTTTTTACAAAATATCATAAAAAATTTTTTTCCGGTAAAATTGGGATTAATAAAAAAATGGGAATAGTTTAAATAAATTTGTATAGATCCAATTTTTACGCAAGTGTAGCGGTAAAATCGGAGCAGCGGTAAAATTGGGAGTAATTATTTATATAGAAAATATATTTTCTATATGTTTTTTATTAAGTAGCCTCGCGGTAAAATTGGGAGTAATAAATTTATAGTGAAAATATTAAATAATTTGGTCAATTTAAATAAGCTCCGATTTTCCCAGTTATTGCCGGTAAAATCGGAGCAATGGTTTTTTTATTAATCTAATAAATATTTTCACTATAAATTTATTACTCCCAATTTTACCGCGAGGCTACTTAATAAAAAACATAAAAAAAATATATTTTCTATATAATTAATTACTCCCAATTTTACCGCTGCTTCGATTTTACCGCTACATATATCATCATTTGTAAACATTGTCTCAAATATTTGCTAAATGAAATAAAAAAATTGACAAGCTTACAATAATACAAAATTACAATTAAAACATAAGCGAAGTCGATAAGTATAATTAAATGCTAAAAACATATTATAATATAGGGTTTTTCTATTATTTGCGACAATTTCTCTATCGTTGGCGACAAATTGTTTTTTTTAATTAAAAATATTTTTTTTTTATTGTTAGCGACAAACTAAAAAAATTAATTAAAAAAATAATTTTTTTATCGTTAGCGACAATTTCCCTATCGTTAGCGACAAACTAACAAAATTAATTAAAAAAGAAATTGTTTCCCTATCGTTAGCGACAAATTAAAATTTGAATAAAAAACATACATAGTTCTATTTAGTTTATTAAAAAGTTAACACAGAAACATACTTACTTTCTACTAATATATAATAAAAAACTAAAAAACATAAATCAAAAATAAATAATACAATTTTTTACTTCTTAAAAGATTCTCTTCTTCTACTACTTTCAATGGCTCTTTAAGTTTTTCTAAAAAACTCACTGCAATTATCTGCGATAATAATATTATCTTAGCTTCTTGTATTTACTCTCTTAACATCGCTTCAAATGTCGCATTTGCATGCATGCAAAACATAATTTTTTTACATACTAAAGCAAATTTTTATAATATTTAACATTCAAGAGTAAAGAGGGATATACTTTAAAACAATACTTTCACTTACTAAAACATCTTAAAGACTAGAATAATGATGTATACGAGCCTTATCTAAAATAAAAACAAGATTGTTAAGACCTAGATTATCAGCTTCAACTTTAAGATTTAATATATAACTTTTTCGATTTTCGTCTGCAACAGGCGTGTCGTTTATCTAAATTTTTTTATTCTTTATTTGTGTGCTGCTACTGGCACAGAAATATTTTTTGATCTTGTTGCCGATGTAGTTAATATAGAGGCTGTTCTCAACAAAGATTTATCTCTTTTGGTTTTAGATACAACACTAAAACCAACACTATCGATAAAAATTAAGTTTTTATCTTCTACTTTAAACAAGAAATGGTAAGACCTTCAGCGTATAGAAAACGCTTTTCTATAGTTTCTACAGCTTCCGTCTTATAGGCATTACAACAAGTTGTTTCAGGGCATAATAAAAGTCTCGTAAACAACAATTAATTGTATTGTTTTTTACAGTTACTGTCTATTACAAAAAAGTTTTTCTACAACAGCCTTTAAAGCAGGCGCTAGGTTTACGTCAACCAGATTTCATATATAAGACTTGTCTTCTTCAGAAAGTTTAGTCTTTTTATTACTCTTTTTATTTTTAGTAATATTTTACCTTTACTAATAAAAAGTTTTATTATTTCATTAACTGTCTGTCTCAAAAAATTTACTTTTCTTGATAGCCGAGATGTAGACAAATCTCAATTGTATTTTAAAACTACAACTTATCTCATTTCAGCTTGTATTTTTGACTCTAAAATTGTAGCTGTTGACTCAGTGTTGTGTTTATGGTTTTGTCTTTATGTGTTATCTGTTTGTCAAATATTCTTTGTTTATTATAGAAGATTTACTTTATATGTTTTATTAAATATAAATTTTAGTGTTAACTTTTTTAATAAAATAAATAGAACTATGTATGTTTTTATTTAAATTTTTTATTTATCGCTAGCAATAGAAAAAATTGTCATTAACGATAGTGAAACAATTTCTTTTTTTAATTAATTTTTTTTTAATTTGTAACAACAATAACGAAATTGTCGCTAATAATAGAGAAAACATTCTTTTTTTTAATTTAGCGCTAACAATAAAGTAAAAAACATTTTTAATTAAAAAAAACAATTTGTCGCTAACGATAAAAAAACTCTATAAAAAAAAAACAAAAAAAAGCTACTATTTCGCAATATATCTATTGAATATTGTATTTCACTTTTTATATATACATTAAACAAAGCAACCAAATATTAAAATAATAAAACATTTGGATTTATAAAAAAATAATACAAAGACTAATACATAATAGTGTTTTGACTTAACACAAAAAATTACGAAACAGTAAGTTTAAACATTCGCCTGAAGACGACACTTTACACAAAATAAAAGCAAAAATTATAGATTTAGTAAGTGATATTAGAAAATTAAGCGATGTTTTTTGTAGGAGCTGTAAAAAGTTTTTTTTGTATATATCTTGTTTTAAGGCTTCATCAAATAAACGAGTTTATTAATTTAGTTTAGAAAAAACTTTATTAGAAAATAGTTTTGAAATCTGAAAGCATATATTTTGTTTTATAGTTTTTTTTGGTCGTTTTTTGCAAGACAATTTATTTATTTGAAGAGTCTTGATTTTTATAAATAGAATTAAATAATAAAAACTATTTTTAAACAATATTAAGTATTATATTTTAAACGAGAGTCTATTATATATAATATAGTTTAATAGATATTTTGTATACTAAATTTATTTTACTTTATTATATTAATCAACAATGAATGATAATTAAAATATATTATATATTTAAAAATTACTATTAAAAAAATAATAAAAGTTTTTATTAAATGATTTTGCTTCAGCAATTGAGTCCGAACCTTTTTCAGTATAACATTGAAAATATCTCTTATAATAATCACTTTATAATTATTTGTTTTTCTATTCTTTTTTATTTAAACTATTCTTAAGTGTTTTTTTGTTTTTTATATCGAATAAATTTTTCGTTTTTTTTATTAGACTTTTTTTATTTTTTTCAAGTAATTTTTTTATATTTTTCTTAATATATCTTTTTGAGAAAAAAGTACTGGAGGATGAAAAAGTTAAGAGTGAACTAGTTCAATAAAGTTTAATTTATTTTTAATTTGTTATGCAAAAATACTTTTAAGAAAACTGTAGCGCTTTTAATATACTGATTTGTTCAAAGTCTAACGAGTCATTCTATTTTTTTTGACATGTCTTTTATTTTTTTTGCTCCACTGTCATGTTTTCTTGCTTATAATTGTCTAGGATCTTTTATAAGATTTTTTTTACTTCGTTAGTTATAGTACACATTGCACGTGTATGTAATTGATATTATCGAAAAAAAACTTTTTTGCAGTGCAACTTACTAATATTAACAAATCTATTTATTAATATAAACGATTTTATTTATAAATACATGGGAATTTGAACTATTAAAATAAACGGTTTTATTCATTAATATAAAGGTATTTATTCATTAATATAAGAAAATTTGTACAATTAAAATAAAGAAATTAGAAAAAAAAAGTAATCGAAGTAGCATAAAAATAAATGAATTGCGCATCAACATAAAAGAATTTACAATTAAAATAATCAAATTTAAAGATAATAGAAATACAAATGCAATTGGGGATTAATATAATAAAAAGCTTATGAATTAATAAAAACCAAATTTATAGAATAATATAAACAAAAATATTTATTAAAAAAAAAAAGTTAAATTAATAATATAATTCAATAAGCATGCAAACACAATAATTTCAGCGATAAGATACAGAGTTTTTTATAAATATAAAATCATTTTACCAAAATATAAAATCATTTTACCATAAATATAAAATCAAATTACTAAAATATAAAATCATTTTATCAAAATATGAAATTAAATTACCAAAACATAAAATTATTTTTCATAAAAACATATTGTTCTTAATATATATAATATGTGTTAAAACATATAAAAAGACTGCGTAAAGTTCATAAATACAATCTATAAAATACAAATAAGCTCTCAATGTCTGTTTTACTCTTGAAAAGTAAAAAAACTAAAATAGATTAAAGAAAATTTTATTCAAAAAATTGATTGCAAGTTTTCCTTTAACCTATCGTCTCATGTTTCTATAAAACCCATTGAGATCCCTAGTGTTTTCATTTTAAATAAGTTTAAGTCCAGAAATTATTTCACTTTTTTGTTTTGAAAGAAACTTTATTGATTTATATCGGCTCTTTAAAACCGAAAAAACTCTTCTATTAGGCTAAGTTGTGGAGAGTATAGTGGAAGACACATGAAATTAATTCTATTATTCGTCAATAAGCTTTTCACATCATCTCTATGATGGAACCTACAATTATCTATAATTAAAGTGTTATTAGTGGTTATATAACTGTTTCCTATGAGTTTTTCTTGAATAAACGCGCACAAGCTAGCTCCATCAAAAAAACCTTTTTTAATCGCAAAATCAATGACACTACTTTTTTAACTGCGCAGAGAAGACTTATATTCTTGTTTTATTCGCAGGAACGGTAATAAAACACTTCGCATTTATCTGAGAATAATCATAGTTTTTAGTGAGATGTAAATTAAATTCTGTCTCATCTAAAAAAATCAAATTTTCATTGGCCTCTGTATTAGTATCACGACAAAATATTTGCCTCGTTTCTAAAATTTTTTGGCTGTTTTTTTCTTCGGGTACTTATAAAAAAACTTTTTCGACTATAATTCATTTGTTTAATAGTTCTCGAAATGCCGGCAATACTCACATTCGTCGTGTCTGCTATCAATTCATCTTTTATTTCATTTAAAGTTAAAGTAGGTTCTTTTGTTAGAAGATGTCGGACTTTCTTTTTAAAGGGTTGTTTAACAGAGTAGATCTACTTTTTTTGTTTCTTATATGGTTTCGTCTAAATCCCCTCTTTTATCTTTTTTATTAAGTCATAAGCACATTTACAACCTATTTCGGCCTTTTCTGGACATTTTCTGATATTGTATTTTTTATTTAATGATTTTCTAATAATTTTTATTATGTCTTTGGTAATTGTTGTTGGTTTTGTCTTTGTGTTTCGTCTCGGCTCATAGGTTTTACAATAAGTTAAATTTGTACTTAATTTAAATTTTAACGAAACTTAAAAAATCTTATTTTTTAAGTTAGATTATGCAGTCTTTTTATATGTTTTAAAACATATTATATATATTAAGAACAATATGTTTTTATGAAAAATCATTTTATATTGATGGTAAATTGATTTTATATTTATGGTAATTTAATTTTATATTTATGATAAAATAATTTTATATTTTGATAAAATGATTTTATATTTATGAAAAACTCTGTAATAGTAATCGCAAATGTACGATACCACGACGTAAGACACCCAACTTAAGTATTTTTAAGATATAACTGATTCAATCCCACCAGCCACAATTGGAATGATTAAAAATCAAACTAAATAAACAAAAAAAAAGAACATCTGTTTTTTCTAAAACGTAAAATGTCTTAAGCTTCGATAAAAATTTAAAAAAACAGTTACCACTAAAAACATTTTAAATTTAATTTCGACAAGTCTAACTGTTAAATTTTTAGAATGACAAGCGTGTATAAAAAACTGAAGTAAAAAAAACGAGTTGATTTTAGTTTAATGAGGAGAATTCATTTAGAAAAAAAAGAATCTCGAAACGTCAGCATAAAAAAATAATAGATTAAAATTCAAGAAAATTTATTTAAGACAGTTTGTATTTTATTTTAACATTAAATCGAGTCAATAAAATAGACGTTAAATTGTTTAATTCTTTTTTGATTACACTAAAACACTCTTCAATTGGTTTCAATTAAAAAAATAAAAAAGTAAATACTTAAAAATAACACATTTTTAATCATGATTTTTAACGATTTCTCGATAATAAAAACATTAAATGTCTATTATTAAAATTAAATCAGGTTTTGTTATAAAATAAAAAACCATAATTTTTTAAAGCCAAAAAATAAATAAGTCGCCGTTGTAGGCACCGTCTTGGATTTTGTATTTTATAGTCTTTCCTGCTGATATAGCGCACATAAAACTTATATTTGTATCTATATTCGCTTGAACTGTTAAAAATGCTTTCATATTAACAGCCTAATAATCTCAATTATTCGAAGTATGTAAATTAAATCTGGTTTCATTAAAAAAAAAACAATTAGCCAGTTTATTATATTTCTAGTTTTCTGCATAAATAAATTAAAATTTGATAGCTCTAAGAGTGTTTTTTTCGACGATATAAGAATTAACTTTTTTCTTGTAATTTACAAGGCTTTTAGTTTTTTAAATACTTTGAGATGCGAAAGATCTGTGCTTGTCACAACAAAGTCGTTGGATAATTATCTTTAGTTTAGCTCGTTATTTTTGACTGCTAAAATTGTATTCGAATTGTTTAGGATATTGTTAATTGTTGTTTTTTAGTTTTTTTTGCAAAGTATTTTATTTGTCGTTAACCATTCGCTATTTTAGACTAAATGTTTAACACACATGAAACAGACAAAATATTGTTTTTTACAATTGTAATTGTTTTTAATTTTTGATTTATTTAACTTCTTATAATGTTGTATAATCTTTTAGTAATAGTTGTTTTAAAGTTTCTGTTTTCTGCCATAGCTGTTATTAATTTTGTGTTTATATGCCTGAGTTTTTCTAATAACTTCTGTTTACATTAAGAATATTTAGATATACTTATCTTAGTTTTTTTGTTCTTTAGAAAAAAACAAGCAGTTAAAATAGATTTATTAAAAAAATTTCATTAATTTGATTAGTTTGTTCTTTTTTTGGTCTAAAAAAATCACACAAAAAAAAAGATTTCAAAAACTGTAATGCTTAAATTTTTTTATTGTTATTTATAAATGTGTTAAATCCAGCATATTAAACTGATTTATATTTCAGTATTTATTTTTTAATACATAAACTTTTAAATATTGGTGCATAAATTCCTTCATATTGATTTATAAACTCTCTTATAAAAATACATAAATAATATTTTTTAATAATATTCTTGCTTTCTGTAATATTTTTTTCGTTTCGTTAATTAAATTTTTTTATATTAATTTTTAAATTCGTTTAAATTAATAATTAATTTCTTTATGTTAAACTTCAAATCTGTTTATATTAATTTTTAAATCTGTTTATATTAATTAATTTTTTTATATTAATCTTTAAATTCGTTTATATTAATGAATAATTTTTTGACATTATTTGCTTATAGCCTTCCCCTTTTTTTAATATAAATAAAAACAGACCATGTATTCTACATACAAATATATGAGAAAACGAGTTCTGCTAGCGCGGTGTTCTTATATTTAGCTTCTTCTGGCATTTTGAAGGATAATTTGAGGTGGGGTGGTTGTCGAAAGACGATGCGGCTGAAGTTCGTGAAGAGAGGGGATAGTGGCATTTGGCGATGTCGTTCGCTTAGATGCAATAATAAAATAGTTTCTGTTAGAAAAGATTCTGTTTTTTTTAATATAAAAATTCCTTTGAAAATAATCTTTTGATTATTTATGAATGATCTTTAAATTCGCAAATTAAAAACATTAAAACAAGATTGGGTGTTAGTTATAAGGCCATTAACACAGTTTTAATCGAAATAAGAAAAAAAATAATGAAGCTTAAATTTGAAAAAATTGGTGAGCCCAAATGTAAATTGAAATAGACGAAACCGCAGTTACAAAACGCAAGTTTACACGGGGACGTCGTGTTTCTACTCTGTGGTGTGTAGGAGGTGTTTGTAGGGTACACAAATTTTTTTTATTTGAATTAACAAAGAAAAAGAATAAGAAAACCCCACGAACGATATTTGATAGACATATAAATTTACAATCACACATCATTACTGATGAATGGCGTGGTTATTGGGGGTTAAATTAGAGTTTTGAAAGTCACGAAACTATATGTCATAAAAAGTATTTTGTGGAACTCAAAGACCCTTTTATCTATACCCAGCACATAGAATGCATGTGGAAACACTTGAAAAAATATGTTAAAGGGTTTGGAAATAATATAAAAAAGAACCTTAAAGTTTTTATTTTAGAGAAAAAATTCAAACGTACGGAAAAATATGTTTTTTCGAAGTTCGCGTCACTGTTTTTGATTTAATCATAATGAAATAAACTTAATTCATACGAACTTTTTACTTTTTAACAAAAAAAAGGGGGGGAGGCTATAAGCAATTTTTGCCAAATTTTTTATATTAATCTGCGATTTCGTTTATATTAATATCCAAATTCGTTCATATTAATGTCTAAATTTGTTTATATTAATGTTTAAAATTGTTTATATTAATAAATAGCACTGTATAAAAACATTTCACAAATATACAGTTAAAAAAACAAGCATATTTGATTTAAAAAGCGATAATAAACTCGAAATCGACAAAATTTTGTATCTGTAGTGTACAGTGTATATATTTTTTATGTAAAGCTTAAAACCTTCACTTATAACTAACATTTTCTTACCTTAATATTATTAATATTTGATAATATTTCTATTATAAGTAAAGCAACATATTGCCATTTTTGTGTTTTTAAAAAATTTTTTTTGAAATAATAATGTTTTCGTTTTTATACACGATGTTCTGGTTTTTTTGCAAACGAATATATATATTTGATCAAAAAACATATAAAACAAAAACATCAAAATTTTTGCTTTTTTTGATAAAACAAAAAGCATAAGATAAAAAATTAACGAATTTTTTTTTGCATAGATCATAACTAAAACACAAAAAACTTAATCTCAAAAACCAAAACGCTTTATTAAACAAAAAAAAATTTATATCAACAATACCCAATAACAAACTATTCTACTAGTTGTATCACGCTTTAGTTAATCGCGAAAAAAAATTATATCACAGCACACATCAATACAATAAAGCACAAAACAAGTCAAATTCAAATTTAATTAATTCAAAACAAACGTTTCTTAACACAAAAAACAATTTTTTTTACAGAAATTATCATAGAGGCTTTTTTCTGCAAACATACCACTAAATAAACTTAGCAATCCTGCCATTAAAACACTATTTAATATACTCAACTATTCTATACTCAAAGAGACTATTTGTAGACAGACTACATACAAGCCGTTTTTAAAGTTAAAGCTTTATATAAAGAAAACCTTAGAATACAAAACGTTTTTTTAATAATCGATTAATCACAATAGTTAGATAAAAAGCATGTCGATAAACAAATTGTAACACTATTTAATCTTAAAGAAATTATTTAGCGGATGTTCGTTTTTTCGCTTACGGGCGAAAAAACGGATATTCCACCAAAAAAATGACCGTTTTTTTGCCCAAAAAACAATTAAAAATTTTAAACAAAACAACTCATGCGAAAAATTACAATCTTCAAAAGTATTAGAGAAAAACTGAAGTGTAACGAAGGTGGTTTTACATACAATTACACAGTAAAAAAGACAAGGAAACAAGATGGCGTTGTCAAAACCGAAAATGTGGGAGAAAGTTAATCACAGATCAGACAAATTATATTGTAAATTTAAAGAACTATAACTACCCACCGAATTATAATAAAATACTAAAAGAAAAAATTTATACAGAAATCAAAATAAGAGTAAAACACTCAAAAGAAAACACTTCTGATATAATTACCAATGTGTTGAGTAAAACAACAGAAGACGTTATTATAGAATTGCCGTCTATAACTCATATGAAAGACAGTGCAGCCAAGGCCCAGAACTAAAGTTTAATAAAATCTGAGTCACATTACGAAGATTTTCTATAATTTTTAAGGAAAACACTAAAAAAAAAAATAATTTTTACAACACGACAGCGTGATTGAAGATCCAGAAAAATAATTGTTTTTTTTCAAAAAACGCGTTCGATTATTTAAAATCTTTTACTGTTCTTATGATGGATGGTACATTGAAATTTGTTCTTCGGGTTTTTACCAAATTTTACAATCCATGGCTAACTATTTGAGAGTTCTTACCGTTTAGTATATATAATCATGAAAGCAAAAACTCAATCCTTTTATAACGTCGCATTCAAATATATAAACAAAGAAAACGACATAAAACCGAAGTATATTATATTTGACTTCGAACAGGCTGCGATTCAAGCCGCAAAAAAAGTCTTTATTGACTCAAAAGTAGAAACGTGTCTTTTTCATTTTGGTCAAAACATTTGAAAAAAATACAGAGTTTAAGTCTCACTACAAAATATAAAGACGACACACAAGCTAAAAATTTAATACGAATGCTCTTAAACCTCGCACTTGTCTCAATACACACAATACCTGATAATTATAAAAAATATCAAAACGAATAAAAAAACAAAAAGATGAAAAAGTTTTAAAACTACTTAAATATTTTAAAAAAGCATATATCGGTATAAAAAAAGACTAAGAATTCTGATCACCAACTTATTCACATGATTTGTGGCCTTGTCATTTTCGGATACTTGTCTACACCCCAGGGACAACAAACGCCGTTGAATCGTGGCATAAAAGTATCAAAAAAAAAAGATTCTGCACATCCAAATTTGAGCAAGCTACTGGTTTTCTTTAGAAAAAAAAAGGAATTAGTAACGCCAAAACCAATTCAAGCCCCGTGTGGTAGTTAAAAACTTTTCAGAAAAAATTTAAAAAAGAGTTTCTCTTAAGGGTAGCTTTTGAAAATTATAGAAACTATAAAAAATTTGGTTTTTTTTAAGTTCTAAAATAATATTTATGAATAAAAAATTTATTCTTAATTAAATCGTTTTTATCACATTTTTGTATTTTTATTTGGGCGAAAAAACGGTCATTTTTTTGGGCGAAATATCCGTTTTTTCGCCCGTAAGCGAAAAAACGGTTATCGGATTAATCACAATAGTTTGATAAAAAGCATGTCGATAAACAATTTGTAACACTATTTAATCATAAAAAAATTATCTGACATACACTAAAGTTATATTAAATATTTATAGCGACGGTGTTAAGAATATCGCAATGCAAGTTATAAAAAATTATGCTTTGTGTATTTCTTCATACGACCCTTTTTATCTCTGATGCTGTTAGTTACATGATGAATGCAAAAAAAACTAAAAAATTTTAACTCTAATTGCTTTTATATACTTTGTTTTGTACATATGTTTTTATAGTTGCGAGCTAAAAATTAAAAAAGCGTTTAAAAACATTGTTTTTTGATAGCATTTCCAAAATATGCAGTTGTAAAATCTAACAAAAGAAAATCAAAATTTTTTTGCACCTGCCATCACACAACTAAACCTTACAACATAGAATATTTGGCTTTTGGTCTGTGAATGTTATTACAGCTTTATGCATAAAGATAGCCAAAATTATTTATAAATATAAACAAAATTATTCATAAATATAGACAAAATTATTCATAAAAATAGACAAAATTATCTATTAATATAGACAAAATTATTCATTAATATAGACAAAATTGTTTATTTATATTATAGCAATTGTCAATTGATATAGAACAAAATTGCCCATTAATATAGAGAATATTTTTATTATTTTATACAAAATTATCCATTAATATAGAGAAAATTATTTATAATTATATTCAAAATGTCCATAATTATAACAAAATGTACCATTAATATATACAAAACTATACATTAATATATGAAACACTCCCGTAGTGTCAACTTAAAAAAATAGACGATAATATTATCAGACAAATCAAATAATCTGTGCAGGTGTAATATGGTATATAACCGATCTATAAACAAGCAAACTGTATATAAAATGTTTAAGTGAAAAAGCTGAAATAAAATTAAACTTTAATCATAAAAATGGTTGTCTGGCCAAACCTCTTTCAACCCACCTTCTCATATTTTGAAACCACCCCGAGAAATCAATGCCCCCACGCACAATATATTAAAAATTCTTTGTTTTAGTTCATTTGAGTTTGTAAATCTATATTCTTTCGATGCCAACTTTGCTTTGAAATGAATAAAATATTCTTCAATAAGATTTGATTGTGGTGAATAGGCAAGCAAAAAACGACGATTGATGTTGCATGAATTTAGTTCCTCAATAACATCTTTTTTATGATGAAAAGAGCAATTGTCTATTATAAGTATATTATTCGAATTGTTATCGAAATGTAGTTTGATTTTGTTTCTAATGAAAACAATAAAAGAATCATATTAAAAGCCCCATCTTTGGTTTCAAAAGTGAGCACTTTTCTTTTTCTAATAACCACAAGAGAACTGATATTTTGCCCCTAATTTTCCCTGACAACCCTTATAGCCTTTAAATTTTTTGGGGAACACTCATGGTTTCTACTGTAGTGCAAATTTGCGCCAGTTTCATCCAGAAAAACAAGCCTCTCATCATCAACTTGATTTATTGTACAATATTCCTTCTAGCGTTAATTGTTCGCGTATTGTTTCGTTCTTCTGGGGCCTTAACTAGTCTCTTCCTGGTAAACCCCATATCTTTTAAGATTCTGGAAACGCTGCTTTGACTTTGTCCTGTATTAATAACTCCCATTTTGTCTGCTAATTCTCTCTGTGTATGTGAGCAGCCTTTTTGCAGTGCGATTATAATTGTTGCCCTTGCAGTTGAATTCAGAGCCTGCTTTCTTCGTTTTTTGTTTCGTAGAATTTGCCCATTTGTTTGGCCGTCGTTTATTTTTTCGAACAACTGGTATACTGTTTTCAATGACAAGTTTTCTTTTATTGAGATTTCTTTTGCAGACTGTTTCCTGTCTATCAATCTCCTCGTGGTATTTAGTATTTTCAGAGTTACCACTTTTCTTGGTTTTCGTGGTATAGTGTTGTTTGTTAAGTCTTCGTTCATGGTCTCTTATAGTTTACAAATTTATAGTAATAATTCTTCAGTATATTTTAAGTCGTTACCATCTTTGTATAAGAAGCTAACTGGAAGAGAGAAACCATCACTTTTTATAAATACTTAACTTTAAATTTTGTAAATCGGTGTATTAAATTATTTATTCTGTAGGTGTTTACATATAAAAATTAATGAATTTTTATGTAAATATTAGTGAAAAATTTTGTATATTTTAATGAATGATTTTGTATATTTTAACGAATAACTTTGTATATATACCATTTCCTAATCAATATTCACATTTTTCCAATCAATATTCACATTTTCTTAAATCAATTTTCTAATTAAAATATCTATCTTTTTTATTGTTTTTTAAAGACAATCTACAGTCTGTAAAGAAAAAAACGGAACACCCAAATAAATGTTATTAAAGAATACAAAATATTAAAAAAATAATCGTTTAGGGTACTACAAACGCTTATAAATTGATATATAATTGTTACAGTTTTTTTTGATTATTTGAAGTAATACTGGTTTTGTTTTTTTTTAATTTTTTTGTAAATAAAAAAAACGAAACACGCATGGTTTTATCATATTTATAAACACTGCAGATGTTTTAGAAATTCAAATTAAAACAAGCGTTATCAACTTTTAACAATGCATTCTAAAACAAAAACCGGGTAAATTTTAGCAAAGTCTTTAGCTATTAAATAGAAAAAATTAAAAATAACAAGAAAACTAAAAAAACCTGAGAAAAAATTATTTATTTTTTATGAAAAGCAATTTAAATAAAAATATGTTTTCTTTTAATGAATATTGTTTCAAGTATAGTGTTTTTGATTTATATAAATTTGAATTAATATAATAAAATTTTTCAAAAATAAAAAAAAAAAATTAATAAAAAACAATTCGTTTAAGTATTGATTTTTTTTAAAATATTTGTATACAGAGGATCCCATAAATAAAAATACAAATCCCACAAATAAAAATACAAATCCCACAAATAAAAATACAAATCTCATAAATAAAAATACAAATCCCATAAACAAAAATACAAATTCGATAAATAAAAATACAAATCTTATAAATAAAAATACAAATTCCATAAATAAAAATACAAATCCCATAAATAAAAATACAAATCCCATAAATAAAAATACAAATCTAATAATATAAAAAGACAAATCCAATAATATAAAATTTTATTTTATAATTAATAATTCAATTTCGAAAAAAACAAATCAAATAGTAAAAACCTTTTTAGCAAACAATAAAAAATAAGAGTTCGAAAACGATAATACACAATAAAAAAGACAGAAAATAGCCAAGAGATTATAAAAACATATATAAGAGAAGAAAGAGTTAATAAAAAAACAGTCATAAAAAAACAAACAAAAACAGGAATAAATTTAATTTTGAATTGATAAACAACAGAAAAAGCATAGTTTTTAAAAAAAATAATGATAAGAATAATAATCCTATCTACAAAAAAATAATTAAATAAGTGGGACACTTGATATATTAAAAAACGATTTAAGATCTTTACTCAGTGCCGTTTAACAGATTATTAATAAACACATTCATATGACTGTAGAGATTTTCAAATATTCCACTCTTACCACTAAGTGCTGTTATAATATTCTCAAGATTTTCTTTTAATTGTTCTCTTGTAATCGCCCTAGGCCTTATTCTATCTAATCTAGACTTTATAATACTGAAACAATTTTCAATGGGATTTAAGTCTGGGGAATATGGAGACAAAAATTTAACTTCCACACCATAATCTTCTAGTTTGTTTAAAATAAACTGTGTTTCGTGTATTGAGGCATTGTCCATAATTAGAATAGGCGAATTACTGAAGGCACCCACGCTCGCTGATATGTCTATGAAATCTCCAAATTTCTCTGAATTATAGCCCCCATCGATAATCTTTGTTGATATTATACCTGTTCTTGAAATTATTGCGGAATGGGATAAATTCT
>SBJP01000172.1:0-23449 GCA_014805705.1 Cucumispora dikerogammari | reverse complement strand
ACTTGGGCCAAAATTAAATAGGCAACCAGACATTTTTGACACTGGATACCAGTTTTAAAACGTGTTCTAATATATTTTTTAAAAACGATAACAATAATTGCTGATATGTTTTTAAGTGTTTTACTCAAGCTGAGAATACTATTATATACATAATCTCTGTATGCGCCTCAGCTAAAATATACATGAAAATGGAAATTTTTTCACATTAGTATCCATATTCGTTTCTAGTTGAAAGAAAGATCGAGGGGTATTGTAAAAACGTTGTTAACAACCAAGCTTTATTATATATTTCAAGCTACCTCTTAAAAATAATCGATAATAAATACAGTGGATCTTTCTTCGGCTGTACTCTCGTATAAGTTGTAAAAACTTTCGCTTATGAGGTTGTTTTAAGAAAAACTATAATGTCAGAAAATTGAGTAGCATTTTGCAAAGCTGTTTTTTAGCTATTTGATAGATAGCGATGTTTTCCGGCGCTTTTAAATCGGTTTGCTTTTGCTTATGTGCGGCTTTTGTCAGTTTTTGTGTTATGCTTGCAAAAATATCTTCTGAGCTTTTGTTTTGAAAAATTAAGCCTTATGCTTTTAGGTTATGATATTTTACAGAAAAATAGCATTTGTTTTTCAATAGAATGTTTATTAATATCGTTTTGAATTAATAGAGTTGTATAGAAAAACCAACATAAAAACTCTGGTTTTTCTTTATTTCCAGCGCTAAACTCTTATATCAGTTACATTCTTTTTGAAATATTTTATATATAACTTTCAAAAATGAAATTAGCTTTTTCTCTTTGGCAAAATATATAATAAAACGCTATGTTTTCACATTCAATCTTTTAGTTAAGAAGAAAATTTTAGTTTAAAAACTTTTCTAGAGGCGTCGCGTTTTTTAATTTAGCGCGCTTCTGAGGCGAGCCGGGCTTCAGGTGTTTAATTCGAGTCAAGCCGGCCGTAATAAAAGATACAAATATATTACTATGTTAATTTTAAAGTTATTAGGTGTAATTTATAACACGTCATTTCAGAATACTAAAGAAAATACATATATTAGAAAAATTAAAGACATAAAAACGAAAAAGTTGCAGAAAAAACAAAGCGACATATTTTCCAATAAAAAAAAAGATTTATCGAAACTTTTACAGTAGTTAACAATTAAGATGAAATATTTTTTAATATTATCAAAGATTATGATAAACTAAAAAAAACATAAATATTTACTTGCTCGCAATACAAAACAAATATTATAGTTTTTTTAAACAGTAGATATATTCGTCGTTACTTCAACCATAGGCGAAAAGTTAGTTTTTCGCCCAAAATGCAATTTAATTAAAACCGTGTTTTCGCCCAAATATTTCAATTTTTTAACAAAAAAAAATCGAAGTTATTTAAAATGACATACTAAACTTAAAAAATACTATAAAATTTTGCTTAATGTAAATATTCGTTTAGTTCGTTTTCCTTCGTTTCGTCTCTTTTATTTCGTTTCTTTCGCTTTGTTCGTTTTGTTTTGTTTTCGTTTCGTTCGACGATTTGTTCGTTATTTAAATTTACAGATTTTAAATATAAAAAAAAATTAATAAAAATTCTGGGTGAAATGACGATTTTAATAAAATTTAAATTTTGGCGAAACTGTCATTTCTCCGTGGGCGAAATGACGGCTAACTGAGCTAGATAAAAAAACATAAATATTTACCTACTCTAGATACAAAACGGGTATTTTCGTTTTTTCTTGAACTAAGTGTTTTTAAAGATTTTATGTGTTTTTTTGTTAAAAGCTAAAATTTTGAAAAAAGATTTATTTACTTTTTTTGAATATTAAAGTCTAAGAACGTTTTTAATCGTTTTTTTGTACACTAAGGTTTAAAAAAGTGATTGGGATCTTTTTTTCTGAACATCGAAGCTTTAAAAAAACAAAGTTAAACGTTTTTTCCTGTAAAAAAATTTCAAAAAACGGTTTCATATGTTTTTGTTTAGCACTAAATTATTTAAAAAAGAACATAATTGTTTTTTATTTAAATACCGATCATCGAAAAACGGTTATGTGCGTTTTTTCTTTTGATCAAATCTCGCTAAAACAAAAAACTGATCTTATTATTAGTGCCGAGAAAAGTGAATTCGAATCTTTCATCTACACTATATTAATTTTTGCTTAAAAAAATTTGCTAGACTGTTTTTAAATAAAAAAGTGTCAAAATTTCATTTTTCTAAAAAAAAAGAGTCTGTTAAAAATAAAAAGAGAAAAAGCAAGTATTTTACTGAAAAAGTTCAAACTCGAATTTGAAAAATCAGGAGTTTCAGGAATGAAACTTAGTCTTTAAAGAGCGAGCAAAGACAGAATAAAAAAAACCCACTTATTACAATAATAAACAGTGTTTTTTCTAATATCGTTAGAACACATTGTTTAGCTTATATGTATTTCTTGTCATTAATTCTTCATTAAATGTAAACCGTTTTTTTAAATTCCAATTCTTTCTTTATTTTCCGTTTATCGAGATCTTTACATTATATTATTTTTCAGATTTGCGTCGCATATGAGAAATTGCATAAAATCTATTCTAAAAACAACTGTGTTTTTATCTATCGTTTTTTATATGAAATGTTTTATACTGTGTATACAGATTTTTTCAGTTTTATTAATAATCATCATATCAAAAGTTTAAAAATTTTATCAAGAGTCTTAATAAACATATCAAGTGTCATAATAATTATATCAAATGTCTTAATAGTCTTATTTAATGTCTTAATAATATCATCAGATGCCTTAATAAATTTTCACTAAAACTATTAATTTTTTTTTCACTAAAAGCCTTAATAATAGTGTCTACTCAATATATTTAAGGGGCCCAGTTTGAATTTCGATTCTAGATCACTATTCACACACGTTTATATAACAAAGCTTTGGTTCCAATTTGATCTAAGCTCTTTAGATATTTGAATAGACTATTGTTAATAATTTTGATAAAATTATTAAGACTTTTGATAAGATTAGAAAACCATGTACTTGTTTATGCAATATAAAATGAATAATATATACTTCAAACTTATTAGTTTAAATTTTGTTCTTTCGTTTTGAAAAGTACGACTGCAATATTTTTTTATATTTATCAACACAGATCATATTTCAATTATAAACATGTACCAGCGTGTCTTTCGTTTCTCTTCATCAAAAGACATGTTTTATAGCGGAGAGCAAAGTTGCTAGAGTTTGAAATAAAAACCCATGATTTTTTCTATCATACCAAATTAACGTGTTTTTCTTGCTTTTTGCTGCTGGTACAATCAAACTTTTTTTAATGCGGTTATAGAACTTAGTTTATTCGCAGTTATGACACTACGTCTCACATGAAAAAATCCTTTCTTTTAAAACTCGCACAAAATCGTACGAATTGTAAAAATTTTCATTGTAAATTAAATGTGGTTTATTGTCTGTCATAATATCAATAGTTTTTTTAACAGCTTTTTTAATAGATAAAAGTATTTTCGTGTATAACGACAAGCTACAGATAAAGAAAACCCTTGTTTCATCAGTTATATAGAGATAATTCAAAAACTAAAAATACAAAACTCACAAATGAAAAAAATAAATCCCACAATTAAAAACACAAATCCCACAATTAAAAACACAAATCCCACAAATAAAAACACAAATCCCGCAAATAAGAACACAAAAATAAATTAATAATAAGAAATGAAAATTATACACAAATTTAAAATAATATAGTGATAAATATTCGGATAATAGATAGTGTTGATAAAATTACATTGCTTTTACAGAGAGTCCTTAGTATAAAAAAACTTTACACTACTAATTAAATAAAAAATTGCACAAAGTTTAAAAAAATCTTGGCGGGCAGTGTGGAGAGGGAGAGACGCAAGAAAACAAAACGGTGAAAGAAAAACATTTAAGATCTTAGTAATTCAGTGAATGAGAATGCAAAAAAAAAAGAGTTTGATCAACGTCCAAATATTAAAACATATTAAATTTTTATCAACTTGAAGTAGATTCTTTGACGACATTATTATTATGTAAAAAGAATCAAACCGCGACT
The DNA here is from genome assembly GCA_014805705.1 of Cucumispora dikerogammari. Classification (NCBI taxonomy): domain Eukaryota; kingdom Fungi; phylum Microsporidia; genus Cucumispora; species Cucumispora dikerogammari. The sequence goes on along the minus strand of SBJP01000172.1, from coordinate 19,401 downwards.
TACAAAACTATGAATAAATCTCAAAACGCAAACAAAAATATTTGTTCTTCACTGTTTTACGAAAAACCAGATCTTTTAAAAAAAACAACAGCCTTGTTATAAGTATTATAACTAGTATAATAAGCGAAGATAACAGTCTAATCTAGATTGCACTTAGAAATAAGTTTCAAGAGCTGACATAACAAATTCAAGCTCTACTATTTGTAGACTTGTGAAAGTATGTTCTTTGGTCTGTAAAAAGTTTAAAAAAAAGATGTTAAATTGTGAAACAAAAGTTTACTTTAAGAGTTTGCGTAATTAAGCCTTTACGTTTTCACGTTCTTTTTGTAGATTAATTAAGATTCAACTTACACACATCTATAAACTCGAATACTCGCCCGTCAGGAATAGATCCTTTTAACCATTAAACAGCACCAAAGGTACTTAATATGTATTTTTGCTCAATATTTCCAAGATCAGCATGATTATACACTAAGGTTTTTTATGGGGGTTTATTTCTGTTAAAATTGAGGGTTTTATTGATGCGGCAGCGAATATGAGTGTCTTGGTAATTCTCTTATTCTTGTTATGAATAAAGCTTCTATATATAAGACTCGCGAGATTCTAACTCAACTAATGGATTTTTTTGTTTATGTCAGATTTTAACTACCTTATACGACAGGCCTAAATCAGATGAATAACTTTTTTAAAGTTGTGAAACACAGGCTTGATATAATACGCTCTCGTGTAGCCACAAGATAACAATTAAAATAAGATACTAAAATAACAATAGAATATATATGAAGGATGGTGTTATATTTAAAAAACTGTACGATCTACTGAATAAATTTAACAAAGCTATATTAAATGATACTCTGAGTAAAGACATAAAATCAAAATTTTCATGAAACTCACAAAATTTTGTATATTTAACATATTTTTTTTTGATTATGAAAGCTAAACAACACCGAAATTTTTTTTATCTTTTTCATTATATAACAATTTTAAATATTTCTTTTGATATTTTTATATTTTTTATATTTTGATATGTTTTTTATATTTTACGTTTTAATTCTCTTGCTTTTAAACTTTTGTTTGATTTCGTGTTTTTATTTACAGGGTTTGTGTTTCTTTTTTTCTATTTTTCGTAAAGGATTTTAAATTTATATTTGTATTTCGGTTTAAATGAATTGTATTTTTATTTATGAGAGATGTATTTTTATTTATGAGTTTTGTGTTTTTATTTATATCATTTGTACTTTTATTTGTGAGCTTTGTGTTTTTATTTATACCATTTGTATTTTTATTTGTGAGGATCTCTGTGGTGTCGTTTATGTACACGAAAAAAATTAACAGCGAAATTGTTAAAAAGAAAAATAAATATAAAGATAAAAAAGCCCAAGGCCGCTCAGCTAAAGTTTTTGCGACTAATGGCGGGCCAATTACTACAAAACAAAGATCTTTGATATAATTGAATTAAAAAAGATTTTTGCTTGATTTTGATTTAAAACCTTCTTTTAGTTATTTAAAACAAAATTTTGAACAACCAAGAGTATGCGACAGAGAAGGGAGTGAATAATTAGCCCGCAGTATTTGTTTTTTCTTTGTGTTTTTTATTAATTTCTTACCTAAAACGTTGTAAAACTTTTTTTTATTTTTTTTAATTTAAGCGTAATTGTTATCAGCAAGTTCCTCTATATAAAGCATAATAAAATTTACAAAAAGCATATCTTTTTATATGAAGCATATAGGCTTAGTTTTTAAAATATAAAGACTTTTTTAAAAAATTAACAACAAGATATTTTATTTTGAAACAGTTTCTTCTTCGTAGCAAAAAAATAATATGAAATCCTTTGTAAAAATATATGTATATCACGATTATGGAGTATAGGTCTTTTGTCGATGTTTAAAATAAAAACAAGATTAATTACAGAACGCCTTCAATTAAATAAAAAAAATTAAAAAAGCTATTTTTAAACTCTAATAAACACCGTGATGCTATAAAAGCATATCTTTTCTATAATAACTAATCGAAAGAAAACATGGGCCTTAAAAACTTTTTATAACATTTGAGGCTTTTCATAACAAAAAATTTTTGTCAAAAAAAAAACGTAAAGAGACTCTGAGCTCAAGCCTCTTAATTTGTATCTAAATTAAAACATGTTGAGTAAAAAGCGACATTTTAGCTTTTTTAAAATAATAAAATATATATCTTCTTTTTCTTTTCTTCTTTTTTCTTCTTTTTTTCTTTTCTTTTCATTTTTTTTTCTTCTTCTTTTTTTCTTTTCTTTTTTCTTTTTCTTCTTTTTTTTTTCTTTTTTTTTTCTTCTTTTTTTCTTTTCTTTTTTTTTTTCTTTCTCTTCCTTTGATTCCTTTACATCCTTTATCTTCCTTTCGTTTATTCAGTCGTTTCTAAGTAAACGATGATAGTCGTTAAAAGTTTGTTCAGACAATTGACGTAAATTTGTTTTTAACATCACTACTTAATTTCATGCGGTAAAGTATCATCTCGCAAAAAAATTTATTGGAAACTCAAAAACTCGTGATTAGGTGCAAATTTTTAACAACGATTACTACGCATATAATATTCATCGGTCATATAATTGTCTCTAAACAGCGGATATTTTCTTTGACTTCTTAATCGTTTTTTTTGTTTGTCTTTTAATATTGTCACAAAAAAAAAATTTTTTTTTTTAAAAAAAACTTGACGGCAGATTTATCAAATAAAATACATATAAGTGCATGAAAAAACATACCTATATCTTTAAACGCAAAATAAAAAAACGATCCGAAATTAGCTGCTTGATAAAAAGCGAAAAAACGATCAAATATATTTCAACAATTTTTCGAGTTTCATTCGACAGTGACAAGAGTCGTTAGCAAATGCAAGAAGATCGCTGCTTTTGATTGGTAATATGCAACAAAAAAAAAGTGTATCTCTTAAGCCATGTGATAATGGTTTTATTAAGCGCGAAACAAGCAAAAACTCACGTCTAAACACATTAAAGCAGAGCTGTTTATTATTAGTGTATAAAGGAGAAAGTGTTTGTAGAGAGAAAATAAAAATATACTTACATATAATGAAACTCATCTCAGCAACGGCCACAGTAAAACCGCTTTTGAAACCTATTCACATAAAAAAAAGTTGAAAAATGGGATTTAGACCTATATGGGCAATGAATAAGTAAGCGTGTATCTTTCAATATTGACTTAAAGTTTAATTTGTTTAACGCGACGATAAAATAAAAATATAATCAAATTCTCGTAAACGGCGTTGAATGTAAAATTATTAACCGTCAGTTAAACGCTCTGGGAGACGATGTGATGATATAAATATATATGAGCTATAACAAGAATAGTAGATTGGCTATAGCTAACGCACAATAGACACTATAGAATATACGATAATTTTATCAAGCTACTTGTTCATCTTTATTTGGAAATTAAAGAACCATCGATTGCTTTTTTTAACAAGATGATATACTGACTCTGTCACACATCGAAGTATACTATAAAATTTTTTTGAAAATGGTTGTGTTCAATTGATGCTGCACCAGCTAGTCACTCGTCTTGTGTCCAATTGTTAACATGTGGTCGTGTGTTTGAATAAAGAGTGCACCAAATAGTTATTATTAAGAACAAGAATTATTTTATAGAAAAACTTAATAAAAAATAAACAAATATCTTCGAGAGTTTTAAGTAAAAGCTTGTTCGAAGCATGTCAAAGATAAACTAAAGAATAACCCCGCAATAAAAGTAAACATATCACACATTAAAGATTTTAAAATTTGTTTTTTTCTTTGCAATTTAATTTTTATTACTCAAAATATGCAATATATATGGCCCACACCGTCTTTTCTTTATTATTCTAGGGCCTATCTAACACCATCTTAAAAGCATTAATCAATATGATCGGATTTGAAACAAGCGTCATTTATTTTTTCGAATCAAACATTGAAAAATTTTTGTCAGCCTGTATTGTATGATACAAAAGCCATTTCATTAGCAATAAAAACAGATATTATATTTTAAAACTAAACATTATCCCCAATTCTTTCTGAAAAAAAAAATTTTTTTAACAAAAAACATTTATATTGTAAGAAACTCATAATATTAATAAACAGAACAAAAAAAACACTATTTTAATGAAACTGAATTTCTGATATTTCTTAATTTGCGTCGTTTTTTTCTTTGTGTAATAATATTTTAGTATTTTCTTTATGAAAAAACATTTTATTTGCGTCAAAAAAAACAAAAACCCTGGTTCCCTTTTATTATATTTTATAAAATAAAAAAAGATATAACAATATATTTATAAAAACCTACTTTTTCCTCCTCACTTCATTCCACCTGCGACTATCTTCAGACAAGATTTCTCTTCCTCGACCATCTTTAATGATTTTTTCTTTAAACTTATAGCCTTTCTTTAAATTAACGACCAACTGATTATTTTCATTTCTTCTTACAGAAACTCTCGTTATTGTTTTATTGCCGCACTTCCTACAAAATAACCTCTCAGTTTTATAAATAGTTTTACAAGTAAAACATCTCAAAACGAACTGTTTCTCAATAAAACCTTGTCCTTGACCCTGAGTATAAATTAGATGTTTTAATTTCAAAAAAGAGAAAATTGTGTTGATTCCCGCGTCCCCAGATAAACATTTTATATTATAGTTTAGTTCCGTTTTTATTTCTTGCATAAGCTTAGGTGTTGGCTTGTGTGTTTTCCATTCATAAAATTCTTTGTCTTCGTCTAGCTTTATTGAATTAGTATATGTCTCAAATATATTTGTTAGTTTCTGACTCTCGTCTACTCCATTTAATATAACAAAAGAATCGATGAGTTCTGCTAATAACCGGTTTTTATTATAAAAACACTCAACATACAACGAGGCAGCAATTACTTCACAGTCGATTGGCGAGCATAAAAGATTCAGCTTTTTGGATAGAAACTGGCTAATAAGGCAATATTTATTATCTATTAAAAGAAAGGTTTCATTTTTATCTCCAAGAGTTGGTTTGTTGTTTATGTAAATTGTGTTAATGGCACTTCGTTTTAGATCATGGAATTTGTTTACTGCTTGTGGTGTTCTTAGTTCTTTAAGTATTGAATGTGGGATAAATAAAGTGTTTATCGTTATGTTTGAAGAAGATAATAGAAAGTTGGTGTCTAAAATAGCATAGTCGAGCATGTGTCCATTTTATGTATTTTTTTACTATTTTATATTTAATAATATTTTATTTTTATGTATGTTAAATTTATATATTTTATATTTAATAATATTTTATTTTTATGCATGTTAAATTTATATATTTTATATTTAATAATATTTTATTCTTATGTATGTTAAATTTATATATTTTATATTTAATAATATTTTATTTTTATGTATGTTAAATTTATATATTTTATATTTAATAATATTTTATTTTTATGTATGTTAAATTTATATATTTTATATACTCGGGACAAATTAGTTAAACTTTACATCTTAACAGAGTCTTGAATTACACAATCACAATAAAACGAGAAACATTCTAGTTTTAAAGTCGATGTTGGTTTAGTTAGTGTTTGATTCTGGGTTCATAAAAGAGTTTCATCAATCGAAAAACTTTATAACATGTGGAGCCCCCATACACTTCATACCAAAAGGTAAAACGAACAACTGTGATAAAACTGTGATAAATATATTAAACAAGACTCGTCATTGTGTGGGAAACTTACTCCTTTTAACTGAAAGATTGTAAAAAAAACGTAAAAATGTTTATTTCGGCATATTATTTAAATAGACTAGTGTTCTAATGTGAGTATCAGTGTCTCTTTTTCTTTTACTTTTTGTGAACTTTATTTTTTAATTCCAACGCTCGTTTGAAAACAATATTAAAAGTTAAGAAGTCTTGTGATGAGCTAGGGTTTAATGTATTATTTCTACTTATTATACGTAAAATTGTTATTTTTTATTAGATTAGCACACTGAAAAATAGACAGGCTGTGTTATATAACGAAAAATATTTCTTGTTATTTGTTTATATTATTATTTTCAAGAATATAATATAAATATTTATCGCCATCCATTATACACAATATCATATATCGTTGCTCTAAAGATCGGATTTTGTTACTTAATAAAACGATCTTCTTTTTCATAGCCTCTTTTATATGTTTCGAATGTTCATTGAATACATTGAAACTGAAATATACTACTCAAACCGAGCATGTAAGCACGGGATTTTAATATAAGTATAATTTCCAACTACGGCGCATAATGACATATTAGTTTAATAACAAATAAACGCGTTTATAAGAAGCATAAACCTTGAATAATAACATGGGTGTTTTTTATTAAAGAATTATTGCGATATGTTCATATGTATGAAAGAAACTATATATACAAAAAGAAAGATTTTTATCATTAAAAAATAAAAAAGAATCTGTTCTATGAGAAAAAGATGTGGAAAAAAAAGATAGAAGATTCAAAATAATATGTAAAAATATTCATTAAACAACCGCTGTCGAAAATATAAAAAGTATAACAGATTTATGTTTATTACAGCAAGCTCCTTTTCATATTTTATATTTTCTCTGCCTCTAAATCAGACGCTTTCTCATTATTCGTTTTTTCAATGTCAACCGCTTCTTCCGTGTTTTTTTCTGCTGTAAGATCCTTAAATTCCGATGTTTTTGTTGTTTCAAGTGGTTTGGGCTTATCTACAGTCGTAAAAAAATCATCTTCTCTCTTAATTAAAGGCCTGAGTTTTCCCATAGAAGGTATATTTATTTTTTTTATCGGGGTCGAAAAAGTATTTGTTTTTTTCGGATATTTATGCACCGAGACTACAGGCTGATTATTGGTTGATTGTAATAAAGGCCCCTTAGGTGGCGACGGCGCTGGGGCTGGGGTTGATTTCTTATCCTTTCTTAGGTTTTTCATATATTCTTCATGTTTTTTCTTCCTGTCTATTTTTTTAGTAGAAACCCATTCATCTTTGTTTTTATCATAAACAAAATGACCTTCTTGGGGTTTGACTTTAAATGTTTGACCGGGTTTCGAATTGGAAGAAAAAAAAGAAAATTTTTCGTCTGAAGAGATAATATTTTTATCTTCAGAAGATTTACCAAATATTAGATTGGTCAAAGAACTGAAGAAGCCCTGTTTTTGTGGTGATTTTTTTATTTGAATCTCGAGTTTTTTATCGCTTTCCTCTGTATGTGGAGTAATTACACTCTCCTTTGTCTTGACATCTTGGAGTGCCTCAACCACTGTGGTTTGTGTATCTTGTACTATTACATCCTCTTTTTTCTTAGACTCTGTAGATATATCTCCTTTGATTGTAGGTATTTGTACTGTTTTATGTTTAATATTTTCATGATAACCTTTAGATGCTCCGCATGCCTGATTCTCTTTACTGTCAACAGGTACACTTTGCCCATTTGCTTCGTCTGGTGATACGCCAACAATCACACTACTAAAACTTTTAAATAACGAACTAAACATGCTTCCGCCATTCTTCATTTTAAGAAATTCCTCATAATTACCCATCAATGTATATTTCCACTCTAAAAAATCACATAATCCCGATTCACAATCTTTATGTATCTTTTTATTATTAAAGATTTCCATCTCGCCCATAGAACTGACGCTATTCGTTAAATTAAGTGAATAAATAAAATTATCAACACATTCTTTCTTATGAAGATTAACGCCCTCAAAGACCAATATTGAGGTATAAAGTTCATCCTTTAAAAGATGTTCGGTGAAGAAGCTAAATATATTTATATTATAACGCTTATAAAACATAAATAATAAAAACACAGTGTCTTCGATAGATTTATGCTCAACGTATTTACTTACCTGTAGTGCAAACAAACTCGATGTTTTTATGTCGTTTAATTGGTTCATAAAAAAAATTATCAAGTCTACTAGAGTGTTCATTTGTGTTTTTAGAAAACCGGTTTCTTTAGACGGGTGAGTCTTTGTTTCTGTAGATGTTTGAATAAATGTCCCGGATTTCAAACTTATAAATAAGTCGAAAGGGAATTTAAAATCCTCGTTTACGTGTAATTCCACAAATTCAGAATGAAGCTTTGAAGACGAAATGGAGGGTTTTATTGAGTTATTCAATGATTCAGTAAAAAACTTTATGAGAAGAAGTGAAGTATCTTTCTTAATAACACCGTTTTGTTTGATATTATGAATATCTTCTGTTGTCCTATCATTGTCGTTATTTAAAATAGATTTATTCCTGTTTTCGTTCAAAATATCTTCGAGTTTTGGACTAAAATTTATTTTTTTGTTGTATAATAAACCAAGGTTTTTATTTCCGGTACCTTCTTTTATTTCGTTTTTAAAATACCCTTCGCTAAATTTGATTGGATCACGTGTGGCAGGGCTGTTTGTATAAAAAGAAGCAAGGCTGTGGCCAAAAAGGAGCGATTTTGGGTTGACCGTTTTTTTCAGATGCACCTGTGATGGTATTTTATTAAGTCTAATGTTATTGCTAATATTCCTGTTAAGAACGTCTGTTTTACAAGCCGGGTTGTTGATATTAACTGCAGGGTTGGTAGCGATAAGATTTTTTTCGATAGCAGAAGACTTTATAGAATATGTGGGAAGAGAAGAAGAAAACATGACTGTCGATTTATTTATAGTAGGAGAACCTTTGTCATTAATAGTAGAATGTGAGAGAGAAAAAGACTTTCCTTTTTGAGGTGATACGTTCAATGCAGTTTCAGATGTTGATCTTAGATATTTACCGGCCTTAATTTTTAATACAGGTTGTAAACTGGGTTGATCTATTGTCAACTTTGATATCGGTAATGTCTGTGTTTGTATTTTATCTGATCTCTTAACACCCCCCTCCTTGAGGGGAAGCTGGTGATTATCAGGCCTCTCGATCGACTCAATAATGTTGTAAGAAGATCTATTTGTCACCAAGTTCTGTTCATCATTTTCGTCGTTTATTACAGTAAATTTTACCTCTGGTGTTCGATCAGTTAGATCTCCCACAGATACTTGAGTGGTGTTTTTTTCTTCAGAAACTACCGTAGATTCCACTGGCACTAGCTTTGATTCATAATCCTCATTTATTTGTTCAGAAAGTGCAGACGAGTTTGGGGGTTTTGAAAGCTCACATATTTCATGAGCAGGTTCAATAATTGGTCCATCGTTTGCTGGCTTCCCTACTTTCAAGTGTTCACTAACGGTTACAGGAAATTCTAGATCGGGATGTACTTTAGACTCTTCAGTGACTAAAGGAGGAGCAGGTTTTTTTTGACATTTTTTCAAAAATTTGAAAATATCATTTTTAGAAGCTCTTGTTTGCAACGATTTCAAGAGTCTTGCTCTTTTTGAACTTTCGTCTTGAGAAAGTATTTTTTTTTCACTGTTTTCGCCAAAACCACGTTCTTTATCAAAAATAGCCTCTTTAACCACGCCACCAGACTCGTTATCGCCGAAATACTTCTTTGAGTCTTTATTATCCGCCGGGGAGTGTTGGGAGCTTCGTGGAGACCCACCTGAAGTTTCAAAAAACGAATTTGAATTATTTTTTTTCATAGCAAGAAAATCAAAAATGGACGGGGTATTATAACTTTTTGTCGGTTTTATCAGTTCCTCCAAAGAAGAACTTTTGTCTAAAGCATTTTCCTTTGTGAAACATAAAGGCGTATTGTCATTATTTTGAGTATCCTTTTTCTTGTTCAAAAAATCATCTATTGTGAGCGCAACTCTTCCAGATTCGACTTTTCTTGTTTCTGTGGGTTTAGCAGAATGTATTTCGTTTGTAAGTGAAGGCAAGTTGTTTATGCTCGTTTGTTTCTCATTATATTCTTCTGTTATATCTCGAGTCTCCCGACTAATTTCATTGGTAGATTTGTAATGAAAATGAAAAGCATCCTTCAACTTATCTCTTTCGAATACTTCTTCATTAAAAACAACTCTTCCCGAACCTCCTTCTTCAATAGATTTAGATTCAACCAATTTTCTGTCTAAAACACTATCAGTCGACAAACTTAAAGGTGAAGTTGTTGGGTTTCTCTCCTCATTTTTTGAAAGATCCTGTGTTTGAGAAATATCTTTTGTTTTGTCTTTCTTAATATTTGTTTTTTCAAAAAACATTATTCCAAATTTGTTATTTTGATCTCCCATTGACTTCATTTTTGAATTCAGAAAATCGTTTATGTTATTAAACACTTGAGGTCCATTTCCCTCCCCTTTAGGAGAATTTTCTTCAGACTTAACACTTGTTGTACTCATGTCGGAAGAAGAAGATTTGAACTCAATTAAATCCATAGTCTGATCAAAAAGATTTGATGTTTTGATTTTATGATTTGGATGGTGTGTTTCTTTCTGGATCTTTTTATCCTCGTTCATGCATTATATATGAGCATTGAATTTTTTTATTTATATTATTGTTTATATGTTTTTTATTTTAATTTTTTTGATCGAAAAAAAGAAGTGTTTTCTATAGTTTCTATATTTGTTAAACGTAGGCATAGTATAAGATATTGTTTCGTATAATAGTAAAACAAGTTATGCAAAAGAAGCATTGTGTATGGTTAATCCAGAGTTCTTGTTTATATTGGAAATATATGATTAGAATATATCATTAACATTCTTTTATTTTACATAAAACAAACCCAATGTTTTTTCATTTTTTACGGGGAGTAACGATACTTATACAGCTTTCCTCTAATATAATATAATTAAGTAGAAAGTTTTTAAATAAAAATTAAGCCTGTATATCGAAAACTTTCAATTTTATGTCGTTAAGCAGCATAAATGTAGTTATTAAATAGTAATACTCGTCTTTGAATAAAAAGCAATTTCACGCAGAGGTTTAATAAAGAAACCGAACAAGCTGAGAAGTTAACTAAAGTTGAGAAAAGATATTTTTGAATGTCGACACATCGATTATAAAAACAGATAATATTTGTTCACTGGGAGTGATTGCGTAATGCGTTTTTAGTTAATTTTTATTTATATATATTTTACTTTATTAAATTATAGTAGACCCTGTTACATTAAGGTAAAATATAAGGCCTATAAATGCCACTATATTCTGTTAAAAAAATATTAAAAAATATAGCTCCTCACTGGTGACCAATCTTAATACTGAATCAAGACATTTTTTAAGACCAAGAGAAAAAATGCACAGACGCTCACATATATATTTTCAACTACTCGGAGTAAGACAATAGATAATTAATAGCGTTATTATGTCGTGTATATAATTGTTTTGAAAGAGCTTTTATGTTTGTATATAATTGATTCGAAAGAGCTTTTATGTTTGTATATATTTGATTCGAAAGAGCTTTTATGTTTGTATATAATTAATTCGAAAGAGCTTTTATGTTTGTATATAAAGGCACAAAAGACAGCAAAATGGATCAGTATTCATATTTATTCTGCATTAAATAAGCAGAATGTGAGCCATATACAGACACATAATATGTGATGTATTTATAATAGTCAAAGATATTGTGTTATTGATTTTTTTTTTTGATAAAATCGTTTTTTTGTATAAATTAAAAAAATGTCGTTTTGACTCAAATTATTATTTTTTATCACTAAAATTAAAACTTTTCACTAATCTCACAGAATATAATTAAACCTGCAGCTTTTAATAAAATTACAGAACACTTAATAAATATTAGATAAATCGAAAACACTAAAAAAACAAAATCTTTATTACAAAACGAAAAATGAAACATAATATATAACAAAAACGTCTTTTCAAAAAGTAAATTACTAAAAATAGTGATAATAAGAAAACAATAACGTTTCAACACGTTGAACTTGTATATTTGACATCAATTCTTTAAACATCCATTAAAAGTTTTTATATTTATAATACTAAGCGATAATTTTTAAATCGTTTGTGATTAAAATTACGATCTTAACTTTATGTTGGTTTTTGTCTTTAATTAATTTGTGTCATTTATAACGACGGGTTTTGACACTTATTAATATTTGGTTGTTGTTAAAATATTTAATAATTTTATTATAAGTGTAAGTTAAGTGTAATTTTGTAAGGTTACTGATAAACCAGTAAAATTAGGGGGATATTTAGTAAAAAAAGTAATAAAATAGCAATTCCTCTTTTGTCATGTATAGATGTGAAAGTGTCATATTATTACATCGAAAATTATATATATATAACAAAAAACTTATGTAGTTAGTGCCTTGTGAAAAACAAAAATTTCGTGGTAAAAACGTTCAATTAAATTTTTATAAATATTATCTGAAATAGAAAAAATAACTATTTCTCACATGTTACGAACACGCGTAGTATAGCCGCTAACGGGACATCTTTTGGCTGACCAGAAGCGCTCAAAAAAGTATATATGGGTGAACCTAGCCAAAAAAAACATAATGAATTATATATAGATAAAATCAAATTTACTCACTACATTTAAAACAAAACCAGTAAAACTGTAGTAAAAATTAATCAAAGAAAAAAATTAGATAAAATCACAGATATTTGATATAAATTATTCAACTTTGAACGATTTATCATAATAAACATAGCATTAATCTCAATAGTAATCTAATAAAAAAATAAAAAACGCAAACACGTTTCATTAAAAAAACAGATTAAAAAATTAAAATATTCAGAACGAACTTTTAAAGCCGAACTGTCTAGCGTCGCATAAAACCGATCTAATCCGTTGCCTCATAAAACTATCTAAATCTTTGTAGTAAAATTTTTTATTTATTTAAAAAGCTCATTAAGTTTTTACTTTTTTAATTTTAAGTATGGGAAGTATATGAGTGCCATTATAAATTCTCTATTATTTCAGTTGAGCTTACGTTACGGTATATTAAATTTTTTCGATTTTCGATTTTTCTTACCAGAAATATAAATATAATTTTAATCTTCATGCACCGAGCACGCGTGTTGGCGACACGACAATGATGATTTCTTTTATATTGATGATCCTCATTGATTTTCTAGAAAGAATTTTCAAGATTTTGTTTTTTGAAATGCATAAGGTTTTATCGAACTTTAAAAAATATTTGAAAAAATATAGTTTGTTGAAAATAAAAAACATTCATTTTATTATCTTAACTAAAAAATATGATTGAAAGAGATGCTTTCAAAAGCTCATTCTTGTTGTACCTCTTACAGATATAATAGCATTTCACTTTTTTTTGTATTTAAATTACACTCAAACTTATATTTGTTGTGTTGCTTCAACAATATCTAAATAATAATTTTTTTCATTCAAAAAGAAAAAGCTTCTGTTTTGAAGAAAACTTTTTTTTGATTTATTTGCTATAATCTCTCATTAAAATATAGACTTTTTTTAAAGTTTTCTTTTAAACAGACTCTAATAAAAAGGGAGCGTATAAAAAAACAATGAGAAAAAAATTACACATGTTGACAATATTCATATAAAAGAATTAGATCAAAATCTTCCGACTTATAAAGAATATAAGAAAATAATTGAAAAAAAATTTTATCAAATAAACAAAAAATTCGGCTGCATAATATGTTTTTGAGTGTAAAATATTAAGTTTAAGATTCAACATCCCCTGGATTTTTACATTTTAAAATATTTAGCGTCGCTTTTTGAAATCAGAGACGGGTTATATTTGAGAGGTCGTTTATTTCTTTTTTTAAACATTCAATATAATAGAAATAAACTGGGTAATTTATAAACCTTTTAGACATTATATTATTATCTTAGAATCTGGTTTTTAAAACAGTACGACAGTGATTGATTAAGTACATAATAAAAAACAAATAATTTCTTTAGTTACTAGAAAATTACCCATGTGTATTTCGTTAGTAAATTAACACGTTTATTTCTCTAACAATTCTTTATTAGTTTTCTATTTTATACTTATAGAACAAAAAAAGGTTTTTTGCATTAGCTTGTTACTCAAATAATTTTTAAAGCGAAATTTGATTAAAATTGTAGGTTAACTAATATATAATCAGTCAATAAAAAAAAGAGCATCTGGGGCTGATAACTAACAAATAAAATGTTCGTGTTTTATAATCGATTGTTCACACTTTTGATATTGTTATGCTGTCAATGTTATTGAAATTTATACGATAAAAACTTGAGTATATAAATTGTCACGAACTAAATAAAAAAACATCTCCGATTATATTTGATTTTTTTTATTGAGAAAAATAGACATAAGGCCAATTCGTTTCATCAAAATATAAAAACAAAATATTTTAAATCTTTTTTTTGACTTTGCTAAAAAAAACTTTAAAATGTTATATTCAAACTTAGCGACATATTGTTTTGTTTAAATACATGACATCATTGTGGAATCAAAATTTTTGAATTAATATCACAATTAAAGTTGTAAACGCGGGTGCTGCATCACACACGTTAATTAGAATATTAGACATATTGGTTTCAATACAGATATACTTTTTTTGATAATTTTAAAAAATATTAAATAAACAATTGACTTAAAGCGACCAGGATGTTTTTTAAAATTTTTTTAGTTTTAGTTAAACAGATGAAAAAACACTCAGCCGAACATATTTCTATGTATTAATGATAAAAAACTGGATATTAATCATTAAAAAGATTAGCATAAGCTGAACAATCTTATTATAGTTAGACATTAGAAAAAAAGTAACAAAAAATATCAAATGTAAATTAAAAAAACTTTTTTTTTGAGAGACTCTTTGTTAATTTCCTACTTTTTATTTTCTTAGCTGCTTGAAAATAAAACAACCGTATCACCAGGGCTTTTGTTTTTACTTAACTGCACAAAATTAAATGTTAATCATCCTAAAATACACAGAAATATATTTCTTAACACCGTATATCTTAATAAACAACATACTGATAAACTGTATGTTAAAAACCCTAAATTACGAGAGAGATTGAAAATGAAAAAAAAAACATATACCAACGACAAAAATTTATTTCAGACGAACAATCGTGTTACCATCGTTTCTCAAATCAATAATCTGTTTCTTCTGTAAAACCCCTAAAACGTCTAACACATCTTGTCGTTTCTCAACTCCACAATCAGAAATAATTTGTTCAACATTTCTATACGTGTTTTTAGGTACTGCTTCCAGAATTCGTTGAGAAAGTTCATCGAATTTTTCCATAAACTCTTCTCGCCTCATTCCTTCAACATATAAACCTTCATTCACTGCTTTTAAAGTGCTGACTTTAAATACATCTATGGCCTCTTTTACGTCAGAAACATTGGCTTCTAATCTTAAATCAATTTTTGCTCTCGCTTCTGATAACCGAATTATTGCTTCTAACTGTCGAACTGTAACTGGGATTGGGCTTGTAACACTGCGCATTTCAATATAAAAACTTCTTAATATTTCTTTAGCTTCTTTATTTAAAACCGGTTTTAAGGTCCTAGCATATTGAATATATCTTTTCATTAACTGAAAATCTAACAAGTTTTCTTTATTTACTGCACGTTTATGAACATTTAAAACATGTTCTGCCATTCTTAAGTCTTTTTCTCGATTTATTTCATCTTTTAAAATAAATATTGTATCGAAACGACTTAGAATCGTAGTTTCCATATCGACATTTTCAGAAAACTCCTTAAACTTGTCATATCTGCCAAATTTTGGATTTGCTGCAGCTAAAATAGCAGTTCTTGTATTTAAACAGGTGCTTATTCCGGCTTTGGCAATCGAAATCGTACCTTGTTCCATCGCTTCATGAATTGCTACACGATCGGTATCAGACATTTTATCGAACTCATCAATACAACAAATTCCATTATCAGCTAAAACTAAAGCACCTCCTTCTAAATAAAATTGATTATGCGCATTTTTAAGCACGGTTGCCGTCAAACCCGCAGCCGACGCACCCTTTCCACTTGTATACACGGCAATTGGTGAAATTAAGCTCACTATCTTCAACAATTGACTTTTTGCAATACCGGGATCTCCCAATAAGAGAACATTTATAAAACCCCGTGTTTTTACAATATTTTCTTTCCCAGATCCACCAAAAAGTTGTAAAACGAGTGCCCTTTTAACATCTTTCATTCCATGAATTTCAGGCGCTATACTTTCAATAAACCTTTCATAAAAATCCTTTTTTTTACCGTCAATTTGAACAGTTTGTTCCTTTAGTTTATAAAAACTTGTGATCTCTGTTTCAGTATAATGCCTTTCTACAACAGTTTTTTTAATTCCTATTGCTTTTAATCCATTAACCTTATAAATTCCAGTTATCTCTACTGTTTGTCCTGGTACTTGTCCGTATATCAGATTATTTTCCAAATACACCTTAATATGCCTAGGTGTTTCACCAATTGGCATATCCGCGTGTAATTCTTGAACTTTCATTGTTTGTGCGTCAATAACAATACACTTCTCTGAAACTACAGTGAAAGGGTCTGTACCACATTGACTAGTACACGCTCTGGGTACTTGGAAACATAGTTGTGTATTTAAACAAGCTTTACAGATGATATATAATTTAATTGGTTTAATATATGTATTACTTACATTAGTAATTATCCCTTTAATTCTTATTATTTTATTTATTTGATCTCCGTCTATCATACGAATCGGAGATAATTGTTGACCAGAAATAAAATTAAGTGTAACTCTTTCACGCGAAGCGCTTGAGTTATTTAATTCATTTAACTTTAGAGAAAGATATTCTTCAATCTGTGTTTTTATATCTTCTGGTTGATTTAAAAAATGTGTGAACAATAGTGGATCAAATTGGTTTAAATGTTCTAAATATATCGTCATTAATGGTAATAAGTTGGAATAGATGTGAATACCGTTTATAGTAAAGTTGTTTAGAAAATTAGAAAACAGAGGGATTACGTTAAGTGGAGTTTCATTAGAAAGTATGTCTATATTTGTAATTCTTTGTTGGTTTTGCATGGTAGTGTTTTTTTTAATCAATCAATGTGTATTTTTTTTTATTATTTTTTAGTTAAAAACTTTTGTTTTTTTTTTGTTAATTTAACACCGTTACGTTTAGTTCTTGATGCTATTAAAGATAAATAATGATACGATTGTTTTTAAAACGGTAAAGATGCCAAAGATGATTTCCTCTGAAAAAAATCTTTACTTGCAACAGATTCGTTTTTAATCTAAATGTGTTTATTTTTTCGCTTTTTTTTGATATGACTTACAACATCTCAGTTTTCTTTCAATGATTATTAACATTCAAATCATGTTATTGAGATAAAAAGCTTTCGGCATTTGCCTATTATCCTATTATCTGCCCCCTATTATAATTTTTTTTAAGTAAATTCCTATTATAATTTAATTAAGTAAAAAGACTGAATTAAAAACAAGCCACAAATTTACTAAAGTCAAAATTGATTAGCAATTGATACCCAGAATCTGGTTTTATTTATTGCTGTTGCGCCGACAAGCGCAAAAAACAGCGTCTATACACTTTTAGTTTTTTTTCAATAAAATTTGCTTGTTCGTTCGTTTTAGTTCAATCTCATGTACTAAACAACTTGAATACGTGTGTTTATGTCGTTTTAAAAGATATAAATTAAAAGTTACTATATAATGTCTTGGTTTTTACTTAAATTTTTTTACTTAATTAAGATTATAATGTATTTTGCTTAATAAAAATTATAATGGGGGAAATACTAGGCAAGTATCAAGTTTTCTGTACGCTATTATGATCTATTAGCTTTGTATAATAACAAATATTTAACATAACACGTTTTTAATCTTATAAAATTACTGTATCGTTGTTAAATATTCCAGGTTTCTTTTATAGTCAACTCATGATAAAAATATCTCTGTTTTTTAATTTAACTACCAAAGAATATTTCTGTCACTTATACACTTTATTTCACTATAATATTGATTAAGGGTAGCTAGTATAATTTAATTCAACAAAATTATTTAAGTAAAAGTTAATCAAAAACTTTTTCTTAATTAACAATCAATGTCTAAATTTCTTTTTTATTTATCACTGTTTTGCTATTAAGCAAAAAAACTTCGTCTAGACTTTTTTGGTCTTTTTTTTCAAATGATTAACTTTTTATTAAATCTGATTGTTCGTTTGTTTTAGTTCAGATTCAATCAAAAACGACATTAATTCAGTTGTTGAAATTGTTTTAAAAATAGAGAAAAATACTATATATTGTCTATGGTTTTACTTAAATGTTGTAGTTAGTTAAATTATAGTGTAATTTTTCTTAATTAAGATTACATTGAGAGTGTATGTGGGTAAGTGAAGGTGTATAAGTATCTATTACTTATTTTTATAAGATGCTTGAGACACTTTTTTATTTATAAATATATTTATGAAAAATGAAGTGCTTTAATAATGAATGACTATTTATGTGATACGTAAGTAGTCTGTCTTGTCTGTTTAACAATGAGTGTTTCGTATAATATCTAATTTTGGCAAAAGTTCACTTGGGGGGGGGGGTAAAGTATAATGTTTTTTCAATAAAATTATAGTAAAACTAGTTGTTTTTTGACGATAAAAACGAATTTTTCGACAATTTTTTACAAAAAATTTTTTGAAAACCTGAAAAATTTATATTCTACAGGGCAACTTTTTCGTTTTTTTTAAGTGTTTTTTCTTTTTGATTCGACCTATTTCTTCAAATTCGACTACAAACACACTATGTTCTAGTATGTTTTGGGTTTCAATCGGGTCTACAAGTTTTTTTATATGATTTATTTTTTATGAAAATACTCGATATTTTTTACTATTAAATGCGCCTTTGAACGTTTGTCATGGATAATGTGTGTAAATCAACGTTTTATGTAGATATCGTGCCAAAATTGATAATATCTGGGTCTTTAGTTTGGCTTAAAAAAACTTTTTTATTTTTCTCAAAAGACCTCGTACACACTACTACACCGTACTACACCGGATATTTTTTAAAACTCGACTTTTGTGGTTTCTCTTTGAACTCAGATGAGTATCGTCGATCTCTATAAACTTATCAATATAATTAAATTTTTTATTTTTTTTACCTGAGAAAAATTTACGAATAGCCCCTCAAACTCAATTTTTTGATCTATATTCGATGTTAAATTCATAATATATACGTTTGATGGTAATCTCTTAACACTATTCGCTTAAAAACAATCAAATATGTTTTAAAGTCAATTTAATATTTTCAAAAAACAAACAATAACTGTTCTATATTTTGAAATTTTTACATATATCAGACAAACAAACCAAATAAAAACGTCTTTCTGAAGAAAAGGCAAAAAAAAACACTTTTTTTACACAAATTTTATAATTTTGTAAATTTTTAATTAGACTCTTATTCATGAAGAATTAAACATCGGCGTCAAGAAAATTCGACTTTTCATAAAATGACTTACTTGTTTCCATAGCCGCTTTTTATTTTTAAACATGCTTTAACGTCCCCCCCCCCTCCCAAGTGAACTTTTGCCAAGATTTTTATAGTAAACTGTACCTACTTCACAGTTTCTTGTTGAGCAAAATTG